>BJBW01000775.1:0-87673 GCA_004320125.1 Scolopax mira | reverse complement strand
TGGTCTTTTTTTTTTTTTTTTTTTTTTTTCCTGTTGCGGGATGACGCCGTCGGGTCGGTTCTAGGGCCCCCGCTCCCTCAGGCCAGGCTCCGCGGCCGCGGCGGGTGTCTGCCCGCGTCCCTCGCCATCGCTGGCCATGGCTCTCTCTGCGCTGCGCCGCCGGCCACCGCTCCGCCGCTGCAGCGCCGCCGCCGCGCATGCGCCCGCCGCCCCCGCCCGCGCCGACACGCCCCCCGTGACGTCACCGCCCCTATTAAGGAGGCCAGCCCCGCGCGGCGCCGTTCAGAGTCGGTCTCGCCGCGCTGCTTCCCGCCTCGCCCCGGGCCCTAGTGCCCCCCTGCCGCACACTCCCCCCCCCCCTGGGCCCTAGCGCCTCCCTCCTTCCCTTCCCCCCCCCCCCCCACCGGGCACAAAGGGCCGCCCCCCGCACCCCGCCTCCGCCGGGCGGCTCCCCGGGTATCAGGGCCGCCCGCTCCGCCCCGCCCTTTCGGTGACTCCGCGTTTTCCGTGAGCGCGGAGCCTCCTCGCGCTCACTTCACCGGGAGCTTCCGGGGTGCGTGTGTGGGTGGGTGGATGCCGTGGGTGTGTGGAACAACACCCTGCCCCGGGGCGCCCGCGGGCCGTGTAACCCCCCGCCCTGTCCCGCAGCCGCCGGGCCGGGGGTCGCTCCTCCGCGCTGCCCTACGGGGAAACTTCCCGTTACCCGGCCGGGCGCCCCACGGCGCTGCCTCCCGGACGCAGCCAGCTCCCCCGTCTGCCTGGGCCCTCGCCTCCTCCCCAAGCTCTTCTGTGTCCGCCCTCCCCGTCGCCGCGATCCCGCCGGGTCCAAGCGGGTCAGGCAATGCCGTCCCCCCCCCCCCCGCCTCCCTTCCTGCCCCCCCCTCCGTGGACCCCGAGCGGCCTGAGGGCCGTGCCCGGGGGGGAAGAGGGAGCATATGCCTGAGGCGCCCAGCAGCCGGACATGCCGCTGGTTTTCTTTTCTTTTTTTTTTTTTTTTTCTTTTCCCCCAAAAAAAGAAAGAAAAGGAGGAGGAGGGGAAAGAAAAAGCGAGCCCACCCGTCAGCCCCCCTCGTTAGCCAAGGTGCCTTTATGCTGGAAGAAAGGGCAGATGTGCCTATTGTTCGCCCATTAACAATAACGAACCACGCCGGGCAGAGTGCAGCGTGTGCGCGGCGCCGAGCGGCGGGAGGGACGGGGCGGACCGAGGCGCGCCGCGGGAGAGCGGCGGGGCTACAAGCCGGGAGCACTGGCACAAAGGCCGCCCCCGCCCCCCCCTCCCCCCCGCTCCGCCGTCGAGGCCCGCGGGGGCTCCCGTGCACCCCGCCGAGCCACCCGGCTCCGAAGAGGCCAGCAAGCGGGTCCCCGCCGTGGTAGGGTCACCCCGATAGAGCCCCCTCTTTTCCACGGAGAAGGGGGCAGAGCTGGGGCACTTGCCCCGGCCGAGACCCCACCGGCGGGGTGGAAAACCGGGGCCCACGGGCTCGGCGTGATCCGTGCACAGGGCTGTAACGGGGGGCTGTCACCTTCTCCCTGTCAAAAGCTCCGAGAGGCCTTCCCTGGTGACAGCCAGGGGTTCCGCTGCCATCGGGCCACCGGCCCGTCGAGGGAACAGGGATTGGGGCCGGTCCCAGGGCGGGAGTCATCCCGGGAGCGAGCTGGAATCGAACCCGGGGTTATTTGTCTCGGGGCTATTCCCCCAACTCTATGGCCGAGGCCTGCGGAGGTTTCCCTCGCTGCTCGCCGCACCCGCTCCTCGCCCCGCGCTCTCAGCCCCAAGCACCGCCCGGTCCCGCGAACGGGGAGCGCGGAGGGGCCGCGGCGAGGAGCCCCGCTGCCGGAGTCGGGCCTGGCCCCGCTCCTGCCCTGCCCGCCCCCGCCGTAGACGCCAAACAGGACGAGGTGTCCTCCTCCCCCCGTGGGATGCGGGCGTGGGGACCGTGCCCGCCGCCCCGCAGCCGCTCGCGGCCAGCCCCGGAGGTGAGCGGGCGACCCCCGCTGATTCTCGCCCACGCACTCCGGTTTGTGGCGGTCTCCCGTAGGATGCTCACGGGGGGACCTCGCCCTGAGCCCGGACCGGGGTCTGCTGTCCGGGACCGTGTGTGTGTGTGGATGCGTGTACACTGTCCGTGCGTGTGCGTGTGTGTGCGGTCCGTGGGCTGAAAGCAGCCCCAGCCGCCGGGCAGGCTCGCAGGAAACTTTAAAAATCACACCACCTGTCTGCTAAGCGTGTCGGGCCCTGGAAGCGAATACCACGAGCTTTTTTCCCCCCCTATAAATTCAGAATTTACACGGCGGGTTTATTTATTTCCTGCAATTAAAACACACACACACATATATATATATTTGTAAGATTTCTGCGCCGTTGGATCACGCCTCCGAAGGTGCCCGGTACTCACCTCCGTTCATTTTCCCTAGGCGCACGAAGTTCCTCCGAATTTTATTTTGAGCTAAAAATTACATGCGGACCTCGCCCGGTTCCTACCGCTCCAGTCGCCCCCCTCTCCCTAAACGCTTCCTCATCCCTCTGAAATGCCGTTATTTTAACGTTAACTCTGTCTCCGTCTCTTACCGCGAGCCGTAGATACGGAAAGGTGTATCTGCGAAAGAAGCACAAATAAACCCGAAACCTAATTAACGATCTCAGGAAATGTTTTGGATAAAATAAACCAAAATTATCGAGAGCATCTCGAGGCCAAAGTGAACGGCTGTGATTGTTTCCCAGACCAACGTGAGGTGATGTCACGGATCTAATCGAAACGTTGTCAGCTTCTTCATTATCAATATCTCTCTGCAATTTACAGTTTAATTAAAAATATTTAATCTCCGTGCGTTTAGCGATCAGTTTCCAAAGCAAACATCATAGCGAACATAGGTGACTCCCTCGAGTTTGCAGGAAATTACGGCACCAAATTTTTCTTCTAAGAAAGAACCATAAAGCCAACCCCAAACAAATGGGGACGCGCCGCCCTCCCTCGAGGTTCCATTTCTAACCTTCGAGAAGCGCGGCCGTGGATTAGCACCCACCTCCTCCCAGTCCTACAAGCACCTTTTCCGTTTAAAATTTTTTTTTTTTCTTTTTCCCTTCCTCTTTGCGGGGATCCCCACGACGAAGCGGCCCTGGTGCGCAAAAGCCGCCGGTGCGGAAGACAGCGCGGGACACCGCCAGTGCCGCCGTTCCCCGACGGCGCCTGGGCCCGACTCTGCCGCGGGGTGTTCCGGGACCCCCCGGTGGGGCCCGCAGAAGGTCGGGGCTGGCGAGGCGAGGCCGGCACACCGCCCCGGCTACCGGCCGTCGAGGGGGGCCCGAACGCGGGCTCCCCGCGGCGCGGTTCCCCCCGCGGAGCCTCCCGCCCCGCCGGCGGAGGGGGGAGCGCCGGAGCGAGATCATTTCGGTGCGCTAATCAATTACCGCTTGTGCAGTCAAGTACCATATATTTAACAGAATAATCGTTACCGCCCTTAAGTCCTTTATTTGATCAGCAGATACTCGGAGCGGACTTAAAACGCAACTTTGCTTGTTTGAATTGCGTTGCGTGTGTGTGCTTTTTAAATCCGGGATAATGACACCATGAAACGGCCGTAATCTCCCGCCTGACGCCGGCAAACACCGCACCGGGCCCGCCCGGCCCGGGGCAGCGGTCGCCGTACGCCGGAGCGGAGCGGGCAGGAGGCTTTAAAATTTCTTTTTACCTTTTTTTTGTTTGTTTGTTTGTTTGGGGTTTTTTTTGTGTTTTGGGATAATTTTTTTTTTACTTTTTTTTTTTTTTTTTAAACTTGTGTGTGTGCGCTCTGCCGCCGCCCGCTCCCTCCCGTCCCTGCGCGGTTCTCCCGCTTCTCCTGCGCGGTGACAGCTTGCGGCGCCCGGGTCCCCTCGCACCGGGGAGCGTGTCAAAGGTGACGCTCGAAGGCTCCCAAAGCCAACAGCTGCCGGGGGGGATTAACTTTTCCAGACTTTCCCCTGTCGAGCTTCTTGGAAACTTGCTCGGTGACAAAAACATATACATCTGTCGGGGGCAGGCGGAGAAAAGAGGTCTGCACCGGCCGGGGCAGGCGAGGGGGGGGGCGGCTTTCAGGGGGAGCTGCGGGGGCTCGCTGCGGGTGCCCGCCCGGGGAGGGGTCCCGGCTCCCCCCGCAGCTTCTGTCCGAGGCGGGAGGGGGATGAGTTGCGGCAGCGCTGTGGCCGGGCTAGCTCCCAGCTTGCCGTGCAGCCCCTCGCTGCTCGCCCCGGGACGAGGGGCTCCCCCCTGTTGCCCTCCGGCTGCTCCCCGGGGCTGGGGGACGCGGAGCGGGGCACCGAGAGATCCGCGGGGCGCTGCCCCGGCCGAGCCGCCGCGATCCCTTCTTGCAGCCGCGCTCTCCCGCACCCCCCGGAGCAAACCGCAGCGCTTGTTAATGAAGGAACTTAGGGAAGATTGCAAAACACCGTAAATAATTTAGCATTGTATTTCAGGAAAAAAAAAATAGCTTTCTTAAATCATCTCCTGAATATAACTTGCAGACTTACAGTATGGCCCTGGTAAGTCTAAATTTTTAAAGTAGCAATATTCAAAGAGACAGAGATGTCTGTATTAATTATTTATCCGCTGGTGCCTTCCTTCGTTTCTAACTTATTATTAATTAGGCGCCTCTAGTCTTTCGCAGAGAGCTCCACAGAGCCAGTTGCAGCTTTAAATATGAATTAAAAGCAAATCCAAGCTACTGTAATGCGAAAATTATTCCGTGTCTTCTATGGCAGAGATGAATAGCTGCGCAGATCAATACTGTGAAGCTATGCTCCAAACGACAGGGTTATTGATAGCTTATATTAATGATGTTAATGATGGAAAAAGGAAAACAAGAACCCGACCAACTTATAAACTTTTTATCTGCTGAACCCCCGCAATCAAGCGGGCAGGAGCGCGAATTAAAGGGGCTGGGGATAATAAGGACATTATTTATGAAACCGGATAAATGACTCCTGTTGGTTTGATGCGTTTGAACTCGACGCTGCCGCCTCCTTGGAGTCAGGCTGGGACCGGCCGCGGCGCTCTGCACCCCGGGGCTCCGGATCCCGCACGGGGAAACGCGCAGGAAAACACCGTGCGGAGTAAGAGGGGACCCGCTCCCCGGGGAGCAGCGAGGGGTGACCGGAGGGAGCGCGGCTCCTCCGGGCCTGCGGCCGCCGCCCACGGACATGCGGGGCCGGCACGAGCCTTCCCGCACGTGTTGGCGGGGGAGAGGGCACCTGCCGTCGGGGCCCCGGGGCCGTGGCCCCTCACCCCACGGACACGCCTCGGTACCGTCCAAACGCTCCCGGTTGGCGTGCCCGTCCCCGGGTGCGCGTTCAAATGCACGCACGGCACAACAGAGATCGACTCCATTAGCGTCAGGAACGCTAATTGCCCGGGTTATTATTTAGGGGCAGGGGCTATTCGCGACCCCCGCCGGTGGCTCAGGAGGGGGGTGCTCTGCCCGCGCCCCGGGAAGGGCACCTGCCTGCGCAGGCAGCACGTGGCCCCGAGTTATCAATTAGGGCAGGGACACATTTTAATCAGGCAGGGCTGCTGGCAGCGCCCTGCGTTTCCCAGCTGAGGTCTTTATCAGCTCCACGTACGAGCCAATATAGGCGCTCACCTTTTTTTTTTTTCCTTTTTTTCCTTTTCCCTTCCCCTCTCCTTTTTTTCCTCCTCTTTCCAGAACGGGCTCCACAAGCCGTTCCTCATTGTAATTAATTCCTATTAGACATTTTCCCGTGCAATGCCCTCCTACCCCTGTCAACGCATTTTATAAAAATCTTTGTCTAGGTGCCGCCTCAGATATGCACGGTCAAGCTCATAGATCAAATTATTTAGTCCTTGAAAAAGCTGCTGTCTTTAAGCAATATTTTTTTTAAATTTTTTTTTTTTTGCAATTATTATTTTTAAAACCAGCTTCCGCCAGGAGAAAGTCGCGCTTGTTTCCAAAAACAATTCACAGCAGATAGTGTAGATATCACTTAATTCCTACAGAAATCAATGTGAAAATTAGATTTATTGGCTACTTACATTGTTAAAAATGACAAAGTGCTGCCTTTTATTTTCATAAAAACACAGAAGACCGAAAATCATTTAATAAAGAATCCACCTAGTTTAATTTCACTGTAGGGCTCTTGCATAGAAACCAATTCTTCGAGCCTCTCCCTCATAAACTTGCCTCGCATTCTAGTACTAAGGACAAAACCAATATTCTCAAATAGAGTTTAAAAAGTAGCATTTGTTTGATGGCTGAAAAACCTTTCGTGCCGTTCTCTGAAAGGGATCCCGTAAATAAAACAGGATCCGCTGTTTCGAATCGTTTGGAATCCCCTTTTAACCCCAAACCTTTCTTGATTTGTTGTTTTTGTGGGTTTTTTCTTTTTTTAAGCAAAATGTCACTTAAAAAAAAAATATGTAGTGTATTGAAAAAAAAAAAGGGGGAAAAAAAAAAAAGGTGGGGGAGAAAGAGCGTGAGAGGACAGCAGCTTCCCAGCGCTCCGGCAGCGGGCGGGCGGCCGAGGCGGGGCCGGGGCCGGCGGCGCGGCCCTTTCGCCTCCCGCTACTTGTTGGGTTTCGCTGGGAGAGAACGAAATCGGCGGGCAGCCCCCCCGCGCCCCCCCGCCCGCGGGCAACCCGGGCCCGGTGCGCCCCGTCGGGCCCAGGGCAGGCGGGGGGTGCGCTGTTCCCCCCCCCCCCCCTCTCCCTGCAGTAACACCCCCCCACACCCCCCGCTTTCGGGCCGTTCTCCGCTCCGAACGCCGCCGGGATTTCGGATCCGCGCCCCGACCGGGGAGAGCGTCGATAAAATTCTCCGTATCAAATGAGCGATCATTTGTTGTGGTTACGTGTCGGGTAATGAAAGATGTTAGCAGGATCAATAAAAATGAAAACACTTTTACTTACATCTTGAATTACTGTTTTAAGGGGTGAGCTGTGGGGATGCAACAAACCAGAGAAAGATCTACAACCACCAAATGTCCTCAAACGAGACCTAAAATGAACGCGTGTCACCTCGGTGCCCGCACCCGCGGGAGAGCTGAGCGCGTCCCGGGCGGGCCGGGGCCCGGGGCCGGTCCCGCTCGGCGGAGCCCCCCCCGCCCCCCCTCACCCGGGTTTATTGCTGTTGTGAAAGGAAAACTCCGCTCTCTTCGGGGGTCTCTAAAGGTCAAATAACAGGTCGTAGCCTCAGGCAAATGGGAATTTTAGAGAGACGCAGAGCCAGCCGGCTCCGCGCCATCCCAACAGCGTCGCCCCCTTTGCTGTCGCCAAATAATACCCTGTCTCCGTGTCCCCGTCAGTCACTCCTGCGCGCAGCCCTGACACCGCTCCCTCCAGCGCCACAACCTGCGGAAAAACCCGCCCGCCGTGTCCCCCCCCCCCACCCCCGGGCCCGCCGTGTCCCCGCCACCGCTCCGCGGCCGAACCCAACGAAAACCCGGGCCCTTATTAGCGGAGAATTATCGGGATCGGTTTCGGGGACGTTCGCGGCGAATTTAGCAAGGAACAGCCCCAAACATGGAGGCCGGCAGAGCGGAGGGACCGCTCTCGCCTTTGGACGCGCTTCATCCCGCGCCTGGCCGCGGGGCGCGACGCGGGGCTGGGCGACACGCCGGCCGGCTCCGCGGGCGCGGAAGCGCCGGACAAGGCTCCATCCTCTCCTGCGCTCACCCCGCTCCGCGGGCGCGGCGAGGGGGGGGGGGGAGGCTGCGGGAGCCTCACGGCCCCCGGACGGCCCCCGCGCGCGGCCTCCGCTCCTCACGCCTCCGCTGCGCGCCCCCTGCGCGCCCGCGGCCGCTGCGCGCCCCGCCCCGCCCCGCCCGGCCGGCCCTCCGCCCGCTCCGTGCCCCGCTGGGCACGCTTACCCCGCCGTCCGCCGCACGCCGCCGGGACGGGCATCCGATGCGGGCTCGCCTCCTAGATTTGCCCCCCTAGGAGGAGAAAAATAAAAAAAAAATGAAAAAAAAAAATCTATCTGCATAATTTCAAATGAGAACGAGAGAAGAAAAAGAAGAAGAAAAAAATGCAACCAGCGTAGCTGCCACACCAGTCCCGTTAAAAAAAAATAAAGCACCAAACCCTCACAAGGTGTAGGAGAGATCTTTTATTGGACCAACTTAAACGCAAGAATTTACAGCCAGAATTACACGTTCTTCATCAGCCCAACATGCATCAGAGGCAGCAATTTGTGTATTCCCTGGATCTGCTGAGATGGTTTTGGTGGAGGAAGAAGGTAGGAGAGAGGACAGACCCTCTTTCCCCTCAAAGAGCCTCAGTTTGTGGCTTAGGTAAAAATAAAAATAGGAAAAAGAAAAAAAAAAACAACAACAAAACCACAACCAAAAATCTCTCCAGTGCCCCATTTTGCTTCATCTTTAAGTCCAGTCCAGGATCAATTCTCTCCCTTACATCCCCAGTCATAAACAAACAGCTTCCAGCTAAATCTTTTAAAGGTTAAAAGGAACAAAAAAATAGAAATAATAATCAAGGTTGGTTTGTTTTTTTTTTTTTTTTTTTTCTTCTCCTTCTGCTTGTTGGACAGCGCATTTTGGCGAGTCTAGCCTTGCATTTAGGGATGCTACTTGCATTTGAATAGCTGCCTGGCTGGTTATGGATCGGGAGGCTATGAGAGGAATCAGTATGCAAATTGTTTCAGTTACAATCGAAGGGTTCGATCTGGAGAAGGTGCCTGAGCGGAAGTCGCTGTCAGCCAGCGGTGCATTAGGCTGCCATTGCCTCCGCCGCCTGGGCCTGCTCTCCCCTTCCCTCGCCCCTTTTTTATGCTTGTGTACAGGTTTCTCTGGCGGTAATTAAAACATACACACAAATCAGGGGCTGCTGCATATCACGTCGGTGCCTTTTTGCCGGCTGCGGGGAGAGGGGGAGCGGAGGGAATATATCGCCATGCTGCCGGGGTTGTTATTATGCAGCAAGGGTGAGGCGATCAGTGAAATAAAACATTTATAAATGGTTTCGTGCTTACAGTAGGAGAGGTGGGCCGGGGGGGGGTGGGAGTGGGGAGGTGGTGGTGGTGGTGGGGGGGGGGCCGCCCGGGCGCTGATCACACAGAGCAGGCTGCAAATCGATAACCCTTTCCTTGTAATCCCAGTAATTGTGGGAATCACGGCTCTCTGTTAAAGGGACAGCGGGCTGCAGCAGGGGCTGTGCTCGGTGGCCAGGCGGCGTGGCCCCTGCCCGCAAAGAGCCCACCCCGGCCTCCCCAGCTTTGTCTGGAAGGAGGCCGGCCAGCAGGGCTGTGGGCAGGAGGCAGGGGCAGGCTCTGGCACCCACTGGAAGCCATTTCCACAGTCCCCACTGCAGTCGCAGTTAAGGCCCCTCTTCTCACCTGTGGCATCCTCCACTTGGGGCAGGACGCATCCAGCACCCCCAGCTCAGGGCATGGGGATGGAGAGAGCAGCCCCTGGGGGCACAGGCAGGAGAAGGGGCCGCCCGAAGCGCTGCCTCCCCTGCCCAGGCTCCCCATGGCTGCCTCATGTCCCCAGAGATGCCCAGCAGCTCAGCTCCTTGCCTTCCCCAGCTCTGGCACCAGCCGGAGGCATGGGATGCCTCGTCTGCTCTGTGCTGGGCAAGTTCCTGTGAACTTGGTGACATTTTGTTGTGTGGCAGAGGGGTGGGAAGGACTGGTGAGGTGCTGGGGTTGGGCTGATGAGGTGCTGGGGTCGGGGTGCCCCCAGTGCAGCGCCTCGTGCCCATCCCTGCCCGCTGCCCCGTCTCCCCTGGGCGTGTGGCCACAGGGCCGTGATGCCGGCAGCCTCGGGGGGTGCGTGGGCAGGAGCAGGGCCTCACGCCCCCGGCGCTCCTGCCCTCTCCCTGCCGCTGACCATCTGTCATTCAATTAGGGCTGGGAGGCAGCTGAGGGGCTGGGGGGAGCGGGGCTGGGGGTCAGCGACCCCGCGCACAACGGCCTGCTGCCTCGCAGACGAGAAGAAGTTCAAATGTTAAATGCTCTCCGGCCCCGGCTCATCCAGGGCACTCGCCTTTGGAGGCAGAGGAGGGGTGAAGGGCATCAGTCATTAGCACTTAGATTTCAGCTCGGAGGCTGACCCTGCCTTCTGTTGGGGGATTTTGGCCTGAAAAGCCTTAACCCTTCCAGGGCAGCTTGCACCCTCCTCAGCCCCCACGGGGGCAGCCCCAGGCTGGTGCTGCCTGGCCAGGCTGCTCCCTGCATCTTCCCCAGCGATCTGGAGCTGCTCCCCATCCAGGCAGGTGGGTTTGGGATAGAGGAGGGATCCCCGCAGCCCTGCCCCACAGCCAGCCTCTTCCTCTACCCCATTGAAGGGATAAGCTAGGGCAACAAGTCTCAGTACTATCGGGGAGCCGTGCCGTGGGCCCATGATGGAGGCAGCTCGTATGCCCTGCCCACCCACAGCTGCATCTCCTGCGGGGTGCCTGACATCCCTCCCCTTCTTACAAACAGACCAGAACAAATTGATGAATTGAGCTTTCACTATGCTAATTTGGACATTATAAATATTTAACTATCCACCCTAGAAGCCAGCCAGAGAGGGCTCCTCTCTCCTTTACATGCCACTTAATCTAAAGTAAACGTTTGCCCCAGAAGCGGCTGGGGCAATCTGAGCATCCCATTCCCTGTACCTTTCTCCCTCAGGGGAGCAGGTGCATCCAAAAGGGGTGGTGGTGTGTGTCTTGCCATGGTTGCCTCATTTCTGAGAGCCTCCCTGCTGGTCTCCTCAATTCAGGTGTGCTAGGAAGCTAAGCTGAGGCAGAGACACAGCACTCTGTCTAGGAGGATGCTAACACCCAGCCCCAGCTCAGGCAGGGTCTCCGGCCACATCACCCAATGCCAGGGCTGCTCTGCCTGGAGCAGATTTCACATATATTTAGAGAGAAAGAGATTCCTGGCTTGAGATCAAGGCAATGAAGAAGGAGTTTCCACTCTCTTTCAGTGGGAACTGGCTCCTCTGCCTCATGCAACCCTACATTTATTGTTACAGTGGGACAATACCTAGCAAGAGAACCTCATGGCTCCTTTTGAGGACAGATTATATACCCTTCATGACATCAGCATTTGACAGATTTTCCTTGTTTGATATACTTACCATTTGTCGCTGAAGGGGAGTAGTTTTCTCTTTCAACGTGGTAGCACATCACAAGTATTTGTTAATGATCGCAGAGCTTTGCCTTTCCTGACGGGCTTGAGCAGCTGTTTGATACCCTTGGCTGTAACAGTTTTACAAGGTATTCACCTTAGAGGCTGTAGAAGCAAAAGAAAATGTCACTCAGAGTGGTGCAGGGGCCCGTGGGGCTTCAAACAGCTCAGCTGGGTCTTGGTCTGGCAGTTTTAAAGCATTTGTGTGGCAGCTGTGCCAATCACTCGAAGCAGCAGGCCTTGGGAAACTGACTTTCTGCTTCGGAGCTCCGTTAATTTGTTAATGAGAAGTTGATAGTATCTGTGACTTATCCTGACTCTGTCTCTCACCTGCTAGCAAAAAGTAAAGTTCTCCTCTAAGGAAGAGTGCCCTGGTGTTTTGGCAGCCAGCTTGGGTGGGCACCACGTGCCACCACAGAGCCAGGGCTCACAGCCCCCATGCCACAACCCCCTGCCCAAATGCAGAGCGTGCACGGTAGGAGGAAGGCTCATGTTGTACTAAATGTGTCAAGAGAGGATGGAAATAACTGTGGGTTGTCATCACCTGAGCACGCACGGGGACTCGACATCAGTCCCTACATTAAAATACACACAATAATAATAAATGATATCCTGGAATGATCCTACAAATCTGTGTGGCTTCCCTCCCATCCTCACCCCCCCAGTTATTCAGAAACAGGGGGATGTTGGTGTGTTTTTGTGCTCACTCACTCTCTCTTGCCTGGCACAAGCTGGCACCAATCCTGGTGAGGTCCTGGGGGAAGGGAGGATCTGAGGGGACTGCCCTGAGCTCAAGCTGTAAAAGGGGGCTGGATGCTGCACCAAAGCACTAGTTACTTTGCTATAGGGTCAGATATTGGATTATCAGCAAAAGTGAATCCTGGTCACATGATAGATCTTACATTTGCTGTCATAAAATCTATCATTATTTAATAGGCATGGAAATCAAATTTTTCTGTGCACTATGAAGCAGGAATCTTTAAAAAATGTCTGTTTACCACGACACAACATATCGATCACTAGTTTTGAGACCTCACAGATGATTCGGAGATGTGTGTGAACACGAGCTGGCAGCTACCTTTCCAAGCAGGTAGATTTTAATTTCTTTTTTTTTAAAGGCTACTGTTTTGTTAAAGACAAACAACAAGGAAATTATATGGCATTGACCTGCCTTTAATGATGCTCACAGGTATACACAGAGAGGAGATACACCCCTGCCTTTTCCCACAGAAGAAAACCTCTCTTCTCTGGATGTAGCTGACCTGGTATTTACCACCAGCCTCACTTATTCTGTCAGCACAAAGGGGCTGAGCTCATCCCAACTTGAGTCAATGCAAATTGTTCCCCTGGTATTAGGTGCACTGGGCTGTGAGGTAGGTGGGCCAGGTTGCTTTTTCACTTTCCAAAGGTTCTCAATACTACATTTCCCCCTCTCTCCACAATTACTAACTGTTTCCATCCCTCAGTCTCCCCATT
Source organism: Scolopax mira (assembly GCA_004320125.1). NCBI lineage: Eukaryota > Metazoa > Chordata > Aves > Charadriiformes > Scolopacidae > Scolopax > Scolopax mira. Next base: position 75,076 of record BJBW01000775.1, on the reverse strand, counting down.
TCTGCCGCAAGATCCCTGCATGGGAGTTGTGGAATGAAATTGAAAGAAAAGGTTGCAATGCCAGTGCGGGGCATGTAGGAGCTCTGGCAGGTTACAGCACCATCCCAGCACACCAGCTCCTCCACTGGGTGACAAAGGGGTATTCGTCCTTCCTCTGTGCCATGATGAGGTAGTTTGAGTCATGAGAAAGAGGTCTCCTGGGTAAGGACTATTAACTGCATATGACGTGTGATTTGCACCAGATCCCCTGATGGAGACGCTAAGCCATTTCACATGGATTGCAATAGAGCATTTATAAACGTGTTTTCCCCAGTCTCCTTTTGTGGACACCTTGGGGCACTCCACAAGCTGCCATGACTCCACCATCACCAGGCTGAGCTCGCTCTGCCCCTGCCAGCCAGGCACTGCTGTGACACCCTGGCACCAAGGAGAGCTGAGGGGACTTGAGCACTATCTCCCTCTAGCTTTGGAATTAGCATGGTCTTTAATCTGCACATATTTGAAAGTGTGGGGATCCCATAAATCCTTCCACATCTGGGACCGCTTGTAATGGCCAGTGTCAGGAGTTTACAGAGGAGCTTTCCTAAGATCTAGTGCCCAGAATCAATAGCAGCTGCAATTCCAGGCAAGGGAATAGGCTGAATCCTGATTTGATTCTCAGGTGTTTTCAATTGTATTGCCGGCAGAAAAAAATATTGTTGTTAAGCGATTCTGCTGGTCTGCTTGTGCCTTTTGAAGTTGCCTTTATTTCTTTGAGCTCAGATTCCTTGAGATCCTCTTGCTGCTCCGTCCCCAAACCCGCATGCATCTAATAAACCTGACAGCTTCCCAGCAGATGTCTCCATCTTCTCCATTATCTCCTTTATTGAGGAGACAGACTTCACCGGAGTGTGCATCTTAGCGTGTGGGGCCAACGCAGGCTCTTCAGAGAGCTCCCAGAGGCCCAACTCCTCTGCTCCAGCTGTGGAGGAGCAAGTGGGCATCGCTCGGCAGGGCAGGGTTTGAAACACCCAGCAACTCACCCTCCCTTCGTTTTCCTTTTTCCCACTTGCCCTTGCACAGTGCGTCCGACAACATCAGGTCCCATTTGCCTGGAAGCATGCATGCTGCTCTGGGTTGAATTTTTGGAGGTTTCAGCCACCCCAGCTCCTTACAGGGACTGCCCCTCATCGTTAACATGGCTCCCCTTTCTGTCTGTGCAGAAGGCTGCCAGGGAGCAGCAGGGGAATGGAGGAAAGGGCTCTGTGGTGCAGTGTGCCTTTGGCCCAGGTGACAGCGTGCTGGCTGGGATCACTGCACGGACTCCGTCCTCTCCCCAAGGCCCTTCCTCTGAGTCTGTGCTAAACCACAGGCAACCCGGGGCCAGACTCCCTTGGCCAGTCCCAGTTTGCTCTGAAGTGCCTACATCTGAATTCCTTGTGAGTGGAAGAAAGGAACATGGAGGTGATGGGCAGCATCTGTAATAGGAAATTGCTGTCTGCAGATGTGTGTGTGAAGGAAAGCCTGTGTCAGACAATGGTATCAAGGGATAAATTCCACAAGTGAGTGAATCCATCTGAGTGTAAGACACAAGTTGTGCATTTTCCTCAAGAAGGAGCTGAACAGCTCCAAGGACATCAATCCACTTTATGAATGACATGGTTTCCCTAGCGTTGCCCATGCTTACTCAGTAGGGGAGAAGGCAACAGGCAAATAAACAGATGTTTGGCTCATCTTGGACCAGGTTTTGAATCATTACTCCCTTTGCACTTAGGTGGAGCTATGCTGGGAAATTTTGCTTGAATAAGGAGCTCAATCACGTTCCTCTTTCAAAGGAGCAATGTGATAGTGTCCAAGCTGAAACACCTGGAAAATGCAGCCTTCTCTCCTGGCTTGCTCTGCAGGCAGGTGGTGTGCACTGGGAGATGCTCCAGCTCTTTTAGAGCAAGGGATTGCCCATTGAATGCAATGGAAAGCAGCTTGTTACCACCTCTAAGTATAGAAATTTCTCCTGCCTTTGCCCTGAAGAAATGGAAATCTGCTCCTTCTAATCTTCCCCTGTACACCTGGTGTTGCAGGGACCAGCGACAACCTGGCCCCGATAAAGACTTCAAGAGTGGATCTATTATCTATATCCCAGAAACACTCCGATCATGTGGGAATAGTTAAAGGTAAGAAAATATATAACAGGTCATCTGTCTTTCAGCTACAGTCAGCTCAGGGGTGGAAACAGATTGACACAGCTGGGTGCAGCCATCACGCAGGAGCCTGCAACAGCCTGTCAGCAGAGCTGCAGCAGGCACAGGGCACAGCCCGCTGTGCTTCCCTTGAAAAATGTCTGTCTGCGGGGGGGTTGGCCACCAGCTTTGGAGACCCTGGCCAAAATACTCAGGTTACTTTCTGCTGAGCCTGCTCCGACAAATTAGCGAGGCCTAAGACTCGATTTGGTTCTCTGTCCCGTAGGCACATGGGGTGACATGACTTTTTCTTGATCCAGCAGCCCCTGCAGCCCCTGGCACTGCGCTGAGGCCGCTGGCAGAGGCAAGGGGCACGGGGCAAGGCTTTTGGGCAGGACAAGAAATGCAGACTCTCCCTGCCACCTGGCCCTGATGCTGTGGAAAGCATCATGCCGGGAAAGCAGCTGGATGCCTGAGAGGTGCAAGCCTTCATCTGTACATTGCTCTCTGGGTATTTGCTCGTACACGGTGTCGTGTGAGCAGGGTGTAACCTCTGGCCTCCAGTGCAGATGGCTGCATGAAAACAATTAATCTTTCGGAGAGCAGCGAATGGAAACGTTAGTGCCTCGACCCCTAACACAGGTGAGCGTCACTGCCCGATGCAAAGGCTTGTGTGCGCAGGCAGCTTTTGCTGACTGCTAGCTTTTGGGAGCACGTGGGCCTGTAAGGAAAGGCAGAGAAGTGTGGAGAAAGGGATCTCGGGAAGCAGAGAGGCATCACATTCATCTTAGGCAAGCAGTGGGGCAGGAGCCCCGAGGAAAGGCAAAGCAGCTGGGGGAGATGGGCAGCGAGTACCCCTCGCTCTGATTCCTGCTGCGGAAAAGGCAGCACGACACGGCTGCTTGCTCCTGGCAGATAACCTGGAAGCCATCTAACAAATACCCCAGCTTCACCTATTTCTTATCCCAGGGGGAATCAGCCATCTGCAGTTTCGCTGGCTGTGCTGGACAGGAAGGCATAGTTCATTAGCAATTTATACGTTTGGTTTGTCTCCTTAAATGGATCCTCCCAGCAGCGGGGATGTGTCATTTCCCTGTTGAGATGCTCCTGCTTTCACAGTATCAACTCCCAAGCAATCACTCTCCTTTAGAGCTGGAGTTATCAGTGTATGTAAATGATGTAAATTAGCTGCAGGAGTGGGGTCACAGAAGTGTTTTGTTAGGTTCTGCCCTGTCAGTCCTATTTCATGGCTTCCGACAGAATATTAACATGTTTGCATATGTAAATGTGTTAAAGAGAGCATCAGCTGAGGGAATACATTAAACTCAGTCGTCCTTCCAAGTTGATTTAATCTGACAGCACCTCCATTAAAAAAATAAAAAGCATCAGTTTTCCCTTTGTGACTTGATGTACAGTAATTAGCTTGTTAGAGCAGGAAACACCTCCTTTCATAATTGATTTTGCACCCCTTTTACTTGGATATCTCTGACAAGCTGTTTCTCGTTCCCCAAGGACACCATCAGTACTTCCCATGTGTTTGGAATTTCATGAATGTGAATAATGAATATGATTTATCCCTCCCACACTCCCATGCACGGATAATATATGTAGCCAATTTGTGAACTGGACCCTGCACCAGAAAGACCGGTGTCAAAGTATTAATAGCGTAGTGACCAACCGCACGCAGGAATTAAGGCAGAGAGAAGCAGTGATTTTCTGGGCATTAGTGAAACGGGAACAGGTTGCACCATGTGTTTGTCCACCGGGGAGGAAAAGATGGAGGAAGGATTTTCTGAATGGCCCCGTGTATCTAAGTTAGCATGCCAAATTGGTTGCTTATTGCAGCTGGCACAGTGCCTTAGTGGGCTAATGTGTTAATAATGTGTAATGTTTCTCTTAGGCAATGGCACTGCTCTTCATTAGCGCTTCTCAAGCCCTGTCACTGTTGCTTAGCTCGACATTTTGTTTCTGACGTTCAAGTGAGGGTATTTGAAATCAGGATTTCAGATCTGCTAATACATGTCACACACTCTTTAAAAATGGATTTTAAAAGGGCCTCGATAATTTTATGGCTACTAATAACATTTGTAGCTATGTGAGCTAAGCTAATGATAAGAGTAATCAAATTTCATGTTTCACGGCATAAAATGAGCAACTGTAGGGGTCAGGAAGGTATTCACTCCCTGCCCTCCTCCCCTGGGAACCGCCGTCTTTTCCAGTTGGTTCAGTAGATGAGCGGTGTTTGGGATGTGAAATAGCACAGCGCTGCAGGAAAGTTCAGGGTCTCACACGGTACAGAGCAAGGATCTTATTTATAAGCATAGGAATTCTGGTTTCAGTTGGCAAATAGAGTGAAACATTTGAGCAATGCATTTATTTCACACTGATTACCTCCCACGTCGGTATCAAATACACAGGGCTGATTCTCCCCACTTTCGTGGCTGCTCGCTCGAGCCCCCTGAACTGGGGCAAATAAGCCTCATACTTCTGAGCAGCCCTAGCACGGCCATGTAGCTCACATCCTAAATTTTCAATCAATGAAGATGCTTGCTTAGACTTTCCTCCCCCTTGCGTGTGTTTGCTCACTGTACTAGCCAGCCTGTTTTGAACATTTCTTTAATGTTGAGAATAACGTCCCGAGGCAGCCCAGGGAGCCACCAGCAAACACCTCCCATAGTGGGGAGAAGCGTGGTCTTCTGGTGCCTGGAGGGTGCCTGGAGCCCCCAGATGGGGTGCAGGCAGGTTGGCCTTCCCGTGGCCGTGGCGTGGCTGCCGTTTGCTCCCCGTGTGCTCTGCCCATGTTCCGTGGCCCTCGGCAGCACTCACCCGGCGCTGAACGGCAAGGGCCAGAGCCAGGAGGCTGGGATTTGGCAAGGCAACGACCTGTTTAACTGGTGCCTGGTTTTGATACAGACTTTCAGTCCCGTGTTTTGCCACATCGTGCCGAGAGCATTTTCTAGCACCCATACTTTTAGTGTGATGCGTTTTCGAAAGCCTTTTAGTGCGTTGTACCAGTGGTGTACTGATGAGTCTGAAAGGACTCCCTTAACACAATGTGTAATAAACTAGAAAGGAGATGTGCTGAGTAAAAAAATCCAGCAGAGAGTCAAAAAGCCCTCTGCCTTTTTAAAGAGGGAAATAGCCTTTATTTTTTAAAAAAGACATTTTCCAGAAAATACCTTCTTTTCCTTCTAAATGTAGATGTTTACTTAAGTGTGTAAATAATTTGAGAATTTTTTTTGGCTCAATTACATTTAACCTGAGATCTTTTGCTTCCTGAAGTGCAGTTTTCAGGAGCTCGGTATTATCTTACAAAAATGCAAAGGAAAAAAAAAAAAAGTTAAAAAGCATCTAAAATAGTTTCAGAAACAGTTTTTGTAGAAAAAGTGCTCTCAGTGAGCTCCATCTAACCAGATGTAATTTGTCTTTGGGCCGTGTTTCCAGGCAGAGGTCCAGCAGCAGGGGAATGGGGCAGGACAGAGGCTGCCCCACAGCCTGCCAGCCCGGGCTCTGCAGGGCTGCCCAGCATGCAGAGCCACAGACCATGCTCTCCACAAAGAGCATGCAAATCCACAAACCAAAAGGAGAATGTTTACAGAGGCAGCCTTGGGGATGATAAAAGCAAAGGCAGAGATCAGAAGAGTGCTCTAGAAAACACTTTTTGCTTAGCACAGTTTGGTCAGAGCTGAGCACAAGACAACGTGAGACTGTAAGAATATCTAGCCCAGAGAAGGAAGTCCTGGTGAATTCAGACTTGCTAAGGACTGCTCCCATGGCCAAGCTGGGGCAGTGCTGAGGATATCTTCCCGTGGCCTCTGACTGGGGGTCAGGCTGTGTCCCTTCCTGGGGACAAAACCCCCATGTGCCAGCAAGTGTTGCCTGGTCCCATCCCATGGGCAAAACCCGCAGGGTTAAAATTCTGCGGTTCAAGGTAGAAATGATACCATAGAAACTCCGCCAGTTTTGCTTCCCTTCTCCTTGTCATTCTCGCGTTGGGTTTTCTTGCAGGCTGAAGAGAAGAAGCCCCTGCTCTCACACAGGGCACAACCAGCATGTCCGAGGCAGGAGGTGCCCACTGTTACACCCCTGCTGCTGCTGCTGCACCCAGCATCGTGCCCCTTCCCACACCTCTCCTGGCTTTTCCACCAGCAATGCCCAGGGCTGCCCACAGGGCTGCAGGAGATGTGGGGTGGGGGGTGATGCCGGGGTGCCCTCTCCTCCCCGCACCAGCCAGGGTGGCTGATTGAATCCCAGGGAAGGGAAGGGAAGGGAAGGCTTGGCTGAGCAGCATCAGGCACTGCCAAGAGCATTTTTTTTTGAGGTTGGGAGTGGGCTGCCAGGAGGAAGAGGCTTCCTGGAACGTCAGGGAACATAATGGAAAAGGCTGGAGTTAAAGACCCTTTAATTGAGGCCTTCAGAACAGTAAGTATAACACCACATCGCTCTGTTTAGGGGATTTTGCGTATCTCTACCATCAAGGCTACATTTGTCTGTAGGATTAATCACTTTTTGATCCAGAGGGTTTAAGACAGACAGCTTACTAGGAATGTACCGCATGGCTCTCCCAGGCTGGCAATTAGCTTTATTTCTTCATATTAGCTTGTTTATTATGCCCTTCTCCATCTCTTTTTTTTTTTTTTTTTCTGACCAGCATGTTAATACACTAATTCATTTTTAATCCATTTTTTAACTGTGCTTTTAGGAGACTTTTTAACAGGGAATTTTTAGTAAAAGCTCTATGTTCAATAAAGAAAATGAAGAACTCCTGCTGCTGAGCAGAGAACAGGTCTGTATACAGATGACACTGTAAAGAAATCCTTGGAGAAAATCAATCATTTTGCTCTATTTTAGGGGTTTATCTCTAGACTTGCTGAGGTTCTCCTCTTGCCAGAAGGTTGTCAAGAACCTGAATTATACCCATTGCCATTTAACTTGAATGCAAACAGGTTTCTTTGGGATGTTATTTGTACCTCATAAGAAAGAAAAAATGTCCCAGGAGCTGAATGTGTGCACATCCATCCCGTTTCCTTCAGATGCTGAGAAGCTCCCTCCCACCCTTGACAGCCTGTTTTCTCCTGCATATCACTGGCTCTGAATGGCAGAGAGAGCTCATGCCCCTTTCTTCCCGTACTCCTAGTCCTTTACTGCCCAGCACAAAAGACAGATGATGTCTTTACCCCCTTCTCATGTGTGCTGTTTGAATGGAGGGGACAAGCAGGAAACTATCCTTCAGCCCTAGACCAAAAATGTCCATCGAGGCTGTGGCTGAGAGGTATCCATGTGCAGTTCTCACATGGGATCGCACACGTATGGGACCTCTGAGCTGCCAGGAAATAACACAACACTTGGCAAAGCCCCTCCAGCCTTTTTTGTGTCCAGAGCCAGCCCAAATGCACCTGAACACTACCTAAGGGCGCAGAGTTTTTTGTTTTCAGATGTGGCTTTGCCCTAAATCTTCGGGGTGACCCCAGTCAAGCAAGTTCACTGCTCTGTGGGAATGATGCTGACCACCTTTATACAGCATTTTTCTATGCCCTGAGGACTGAATATTGCTGTGTAGAGCAGCACAGGGCTGGCGTAACTGCAGTGTACCAAGCCAAAGCTTACTGAAACACACCAGAGCTTTGCATTGACTTCAGTCAGTTTTGGATCAGATGCTAAAAGCTGTAAAATTTTTTTTGCCTTCCGACATCCCCAGTGTGAACTTACTAGCAAAGTCGGAGCTGGGTGCAGCACAAGCCACGCTTGTCTATCACAGGTAGTTTGTCTTCCTTTTTCTTGGCTCTTCTTTTAATAAATGTAACCTTTTCTCCGATGGCTCAGGCATTGTGTTGAACCACCCCGACAAATGTTCTCAGGTTTTTAAAATATTCGGTATTAAAGAGATCAGGCCAGATGTGTTCTGCTGCCTTCATCACTCTAGGATGTGTACTCTGTGTTGAAACGATTATTGTCATCACCCGGTGAAAGGCAGCTGATGAAAGACTCTCTCTGCCTATGATGAGCTATATCCATCCGCCCATGCCCAGTGCAGAGTGCACAGGTTTTGTTTTTGAATGATATATTGCTGTGTCAAAGTGGCTTATGTGCTGCTTAAGCTTACGCTGGTGAATGATAGAGAGTACGTTTTAAACAATCTCATTGCAATGGGAGCTGTATTTTCTCCTCTCCAGCTTTGGGAGCACCACAGCAACCCCCCCCCCTGCCATCGGCCCGGCAGGGGCTCCTGGGGCAGGGTGTCTGGCTCCATCCACACTGGCCCTTCTTAAATCAGTGCAATTGGACACCAACCATTTTAAGTCTTTCTAGAAGACACGACTGTTCTTTCTCCCCACCCTAATCTGTAGATGAAGGAAAACGTTTTATGTACAACATTTTGAAATGTTTGGGGTTTGGATGTATTTCCCCTAAAAACTTTTCGGATCTTAACTTGTGTTGCTTTTGTTTTCCCACTTCTCTCCCTTTTACTCTACTTTATTCCTCTTTTTTTCAATACTTTGCAAGATGGCAACAATAGCTGAGAAGGGATAAGCTGATGGGGAAGCTGTAATGTCTCCATTTTGGGTGTATTGCCAGTCTCCCAAGCCATCTCCAAAGGAAGCATTTGATAAGTAAAACATATTAAAATTGCCTTGAAAAATGTTTTGAATGGAAAATTCAGTTCTCAAAGCCTTCCCCACTTCCCCACTCCTTCAGTGCATCTGGTAAATTCCAGCAATGCTGAGCAGAGCCTGAAACATGAATAAGACCTTTCCAAACAACTGAGAATAATTAAAAAACCCAAGACATAAACCTTTTCTGCGTGTAGTGACAAAATCAAATACTTAACCAAAAATAATGTAATGAAAAGTCTAGGTCACAAAATGGAGTACTGCAGCCTGGAAAAATAGTTTTCTGACCTTCTGGATTTCCTCTATTAGAGCACTACTGTGCAGTGAGCAAACCCTATTTCTTACAACAAAGAAATTTAGCAATCTGTGAGGCTATGTCACCTTGCTGGCAGAAACACTGAGCGGCAATAGTGCTGAAAGTCAACACTAATAGCTGACACCAAATTAAACTGCCAGAGTTTGTGTGATGTAGTTCTGTCACCCTTTGACACGTTTGATGTGAATTCAGAGGCTTCTGCTGTAAACTCATCAGCAGAGCTCATGACGCATCATCTTTACATATCTGTCCATCCACATTTGTCAGCAACCCGCGCGCCTCGAATGACTCCAGCGATTGGGATATAGATTGCTTTACCTTCACGTATAGTAAATAGAGTGTTTTAACACTTGTGATACCCTCAGCTTGAGCTTTTAACTGACAAAGTCTTGTTAGCTGCACTACAGCCTTTCCGCGTCCACGCTGAATGCGGTGATTGATGAGGGCTGATTATGGCAGTGGGGTGGCCCATCCCTTCTTAACCTGTGGCTCAAATCATCTCCAGTTTGCCCATGCAGAAGAGCAGCAGGCACACTCCTAAGTGTCTTCATGAAGTGCCTGATTGAAAGGCCACAGCCAATTAGGCTGAGCTGAAACGGACACTTGCAGGATGTCTTTGCCTCTCAATTCCCGGCGCGGCGCCTGCCGAGAGCACGGATAGTCCTCGCGTCCGCTTGCTCCCACCCGGTGGCTCTCAAACCCAGGGGCTGCTGGTTCATCCCAGGAAACACGTGGGGCTGGCCGTGCCCTCCCTTTGCCAGCCCTGGACCAGAAACAGCCCCAGTGAGTGCTGGGGATTGGATCCTGCTGCAGCAAACAGGGGTCACGAGTGGAAGTCGCTCTGCTGAGGCAGGTGTTCACCAGTGACAAATATATAACCTCCCCACAAAATAACACGGTGTTTCAAAACACAAACAACTCGCCCCACTTTTTCTCCCTGGGCAATCTGGAAGGGATTGCTAATGTTTATTCTTTTCTCTAAACCAGTTAGAGTTACTGCAGTTACAAATTGATGTCTTTTGGTCATCTGCTCCTAATTTTCCTGTTAATTTTGGACTTACTGAAGTTAATGGAAGCAGGTGCCCTCAGATGACAGCAAATCCCTGCTGGGGTGCGTGTGAGCGCTGGAGTTGCTGCAATGCTCTGAGTGATGCTGAAGAGAGGTTCCACAGATCTCCACCATGCTCAGGTCTCCCCTATGGAACAGAAAGGAAAAGGGCCTGCAGTTTCTGTTTGTGTCTCCATGGTATTTAACATACTTGCCTGCTTCAGTAGCATCTTTTTGCCACATATTGGCCTAGAATACTCAATATCTTGAGGTTTTTTTCTACCAGTGATTAGCTTTGCTATCCATGGAAATTACTATGGAGAGAAATCTGCATCTAGATACAGGAGGAATAAACAGAACAAGAACAATAAATCAGAATTTTTTAATAAGACTATTTCATAAGTCTATTTTAACACGTTTTAAAATGCTAGCCTCATAAGGTAGCATGCATCAAACTGTATTTATTCAAGTGTGAGCCAGAGCAGAATGGGAATAGAAACACGATGTCCTACAAGAAAAGCCACTCTATTTTAACCCCAAATATCCAAACCTCCTGTTTCTATAATACTCGCATAAAAACATTGCATAGTGTCCCATGTTCCAATAAACCTTTGCACCACTAGAATCATCTCCAAAAAAAAGGAAATAGAGGATCTCCATCTTTGGAAGAATGACTGTGAATCTTGTGCCAGGTCAGAAGGTGGGGGAGAGAATTTCCGACTGAACCAGGCAACACCTTTTTCCTATAAAGTATTAACGTGTGAATAATAAAACTTTCTGAGAAAAAGCAGGGAAAATAGTTTGCTGATTTTGTTTTTTTAACATTTGCTCTTAAAAATTTTAAACTGGAAAACTTTGCAAAAAAATGGAAAAAAAAGGTAAAAGCTTTAAAGTCTTTCCCAGCAACTTCCATTGCTGCTTTGTGACCCGCTCTGTCTGGAATCTGCTGCAGAGTGCCACTTGGCTTGGGTGAAGGAAGCTGCTCCAGCTCTCAGACCCAGGACCTGAGATTTAATTTGATGTCCTAAACATCCTACTCTTGTCCTCTAGAAATGTTTTTCCTTGTTACAATTCATTTCAAGGTCTGCAAGAACCGAATATATCATTAAACCCCAATGTGGGACAGGTAATTCTCTCCCCGCCCAGCACAGAGCAGCTCCTGTAGCAGGTGCAGGAGGAACCCCTGGGTGGGAGGGAGAACCCCGGGAGATCAGATCGATGGAGCTGAGATGCACCCACAATCTGCCTGCATCCTCCAGCCCGCAGAGCCACGAGGCACCTGGGGCTCACTCCATGCACAAAGGGGATTGTAATGGACACGCTGACAGCTCTTAATAGTAATGATGCTTCTAGACATTTCTGTAATTACTGTACAGAGGCTTCTGGCATGCAAACAATATTAGGGTACATCTTGTGCCTGGCTTGTTTTATCTGTGTGGCAAAGCTCCTGAGGGCAGGAAACCATAGCTTCTCCTTGTGCTTTTTAAAACACTAGTTGCTCTCTCAGCAGTTTAGAGTTACTTGCTAATGGCAATGACAATTGAGCTAATTCAATGCTTATTTCAATTTCCAGAATTCCTGTTAATACGCTGCAGAGTCAAGATGCCCAGTGCAAGGTCTCGATGGACCAGAGCTTTCTCTGCAATGTCCCAAGGAGGAGAAACATGAAGCCAGCACCTACAGGAACTATTTATAAATGCACTGGAGTTGGTATCATGTCATCACTGTTTGACCTTTCTTGCACCCTCCTGGTTGGCAGCAGGGAAAGAATATTCCCCATCTGCAAAGGGGCTTGTCCAATCCTCCTGTATTTGGCACTTTCTGAAGCAATGAACAACAGAAGTCTTATATTTTATGGCACTCTTAGTCAGGTGAAGATTTAAATTAGATAAGTTAGACTGGATCATGAGATGCAAAGCAGCCATCTCTGATATTATCTGGACCACAGCCAGTACACCACAGCATTTCTGCGACTGCACTGCTTGTATGAGGAACAATCACCTGGAGATAACACTACATGACAAGCAAAAATAGAGCAACTAAGCAGCAGTCCCCTGCCTCCCCTTAAACCTCACCTCCAAATGCTGAAACCATTGCTACAGTAAAGGGTACAACTTGTGTGACGCAGACGATGGTGACCAGGGATGTGATGGGGCCCAGGGAGGTGTTCTCCACACAGCCTATAGCTCTCAGCACGGTAAATTCATCCTGCATTTTCTTCTCCTTGGACACAGTCTCCAACCCAAACCGTGTTATCCCAGTAACAGGTGTCACACTGCTGGGGTCCCACTGACCCCTGATGTAACCGAATTTTGCTCGGTGCCCAGTCGGGAGCAGTTGCGGTTTGTGCACAACAGATGGAGGGCTTCTCAGCTCCATCAGAAAAATATTTAAACTAAGTTATTTAAATAAGTTCTCCAGATAATTAGATATTGTAGCACCCTCTTCTGGCTCTCTGCATTCCCTGGATTGTGACCATCTCTCCCCTTTGAGACCATTGGGCTCACACAGGTTTGTTGGTTGTGGTTTGGGAGCCACTTCAGTCCCAATCCTCTCCCACTTTATATAACCTCCTGGCTTTCCAGGAGAACTGCTCCTCAAACTCATATTTCCCCCACTGAGTCCCTTCACAATTAACCTTTTTGTGCAACCTTTTTAGAGTAAAATCCCTTTTTCATTGGTGATCATGGAAAAAAAACCCTGACTTCGCACAGTTTATATGGTTCTGACCATACTGCTACTGGGAGGGGCACTGCAAACCCATGGAATGGGAGGGAGGGATCGGATCCTGCTCAAGGAGCAGGGACCGTGGCAGCTCGTGGTGGCCAGAGGGACACGGTGGCCTCAGAGAGCCCCCTGCACCCTCAGTGCTGCTGCTAAGGCATAGCACAGGTTTTGGGGGGTGCTGCTTCCCCTCCAATGTCCTCACTCTGAACCCAGAAACAGGCAATTATAACACATAATGTGGGTGTGCAAAATCCCCTCTAAGAGCTAATTAACTGTGAGAACTAATATTTCTGTTTTAGGGTCCACAAATGTCATTATACCATTATAAAATAAACTCCTGAAAAATAATTCACTTTTAAAATAATACATTGCTTTCCTTTTATCCAATAGGTTAAAGTACTTTGTTCCTTGGTACCAGCTTTAAATTTTTCATGTCAGGGTGAAAAGCAATTTTTTAATTATAATTTTAATGCATCTGACCATATTTCGTAATGATACATTTTGAACCCAACTTGTAAAGGTGTCAGAAGAAAATATGACTATTCCATAGAAATATCTGAACCATAAGAACACAGTTGAAATAACATAGTGCTTTTAAAAGTGCCAATTATTTATTTTAACTGTGATATTACATCTGTCATTAGCACCACGTGAAATATTTGACGTGTTATTAGGAAGGTTTCAAATGAATTGGTTTCGATGGTCGCAGAATTTGCAGGAACACAAGGTACAGCTCCTCCAAAGCAGGTCTGGAGGCAAAAAAAAATCAGCCTTAAATCCATTTAAACTAGTTACCCTTGCTTTCCCCATTCAGGTGACAAAGCCATCCCCCTCTGCCCTGTGTCCTTTGCTGAATTCCCCCCGGGACAGCGGGCAGGTCAGACACTGTGTAAGTGGAAAGGGGATTATCTTTGCTTTGCAGGCTTAGCAGATGAAGAGGGGGAATCACCACAGCGTCCTGCCAACAGCCAGCCAGGAGAGGGGCCAGGAGGTGTGGAGGAAGGTGCTCTCAGCACCCAAGGCAGCTCGCACGGGTGCACTGTAGTCCCCCCAGCACTCTCAAAAGAGCTGTTTCCCGGATGCTGCTGCTGTGCCTTGCTGTGCTCAGAGCCCAATGAGGTCACAGATCTCCTCCCCTGGCCTTGGGCTCATGGACTGTTGCTTTTAGTGCCGAGATTGCCTGTGGACAGGGAGCACAGCAGCAGCCTTGGCTCTGGCTGAGGACTTTTCCAGAGTACTGAGACAACAGGCTGCCCCTGGTGGCACACACGTCTCTTCATCATCGGCTGCAGGTTGGGTTGCCTATGTGGAGCTGGGAACACTTGGCAGATGTTACCCGTACTAAACTCTGCTCATTTTTTGAGGCTGCAGCTTCATTTTGTCTGTCTTAGCCTCATTTCCATAGAGTGACCCATGTCCCTCCTTGCTCTCCCCTTGCAAAGGCAGTGAAACTGCTGGAGTTATTTTTTTTTTCATTTTGGCTGCCTGGCTCAAGCTATGGGGCTTTTAAAAACCCCTAAATCACAGCCTACTCATAGATCAGTGATAAGAGTACCACTGCTCTGACAGCAACAGGAGATGGCAGTGAGCGTACCGAGGGGACACTCATGCAGCACCCAAGAAAAATGTATTCCTAGCAAGGGGATGCTCTGAAGCAGTGAATGAAAATCATCACCCTCCTGAGCACAGAGTCAGTGGGAAACACTGCCTAGATGCTTGGCAGTCAGGCAGGAAAATGAGGGCCTCTTGGAGAGCAAAAGAGGAGAGGACGAGGATGGAGTACGATGAGGTTTTGATCAGCATGAGCAAAACATTATCAGTAGCTTCTTCAGCTATGGGAAAAAGAGGATTGCAGAGGATATTATGGATTTAGATCTTACTTTGTTATTTATACCCTGAAAGTTGGACTTACCTCAACCCTAAGCTAAATCAGAAGGCTCTGGTACTTTGTATTTCCTTAACACTTTCTTTGCCCAGCTCCTCAAGGCTCTTAACAACATCATCTCTTTGAAGTAGGACTTGAGGGTAGTGCTTACCCAGCCCTTTGGCTCGGTGATGATGCTCACTCAGCACAAATCATTCATAAGCCCTATTTTTTGGCACATCATGTTGATTACTCTGTACAGCTTATACACCTAATATGCCTAATCAGACTGCTCTTCCCACCTGTCTCCCTGAAGAAGGTTTGGTGCAACCCATTTTGGCATTTCTGCCTCAAATTTTCCCCTCCACCCTTATACCACTCAGTATAGCTACCTCTGTGTTGGGTGTGTGAGCCCCATGAGGGAGAAGGACAGCTGACCAGGAGGCTGCTGCATTAATAAAGCAGCAACAGCCTCCAGAAGCACAATACTTTCTCCCTTTCAGACAAACATCTCTTTCCCCATTTACGATGGACCAAAGGTCGAAGATAGCTGCTCTACCACTTCCACGGCTCTCCTGAAATTTTATGCCCTGGAATTGCTGTCAAGTTTAATGTTCTCGTTTTATATAATGAAATAGCAATTGTTCCAGCTCTGCAGCCTGAATGAATTTACACTGAAAAAGACTGAAAATTTTAGGTGGAATTTCGCAAACTGCTCAGACCTGCAGCCAGTGGTCTTACATTGGATTAAAAGCAGAGATAAGCAGTATTTACTCGGAAAACTGAGCACCAGATACACCTGGAGAATTCATTCAGAACCTAATATCAATGCATTTGAGAGGAAACCATCAGAATATTTAGCCTTTTGTACAGCTTCATCGACCTTTTCTTACAACCTCTTGTTAGCTTTTCCCTTTACAGGTTTTTGGTATAGATCCTTGGTTATAAGTCTACGGTTCTCTGACATGTTATTGCCTTGTAGAAAGGAAGGTATTTTTGTTTTACTGTTTTAAAATACAAAACCTCAAAATAATTGCCTCTTCAGTAGTATTTTTACATAAGCATGGTCCCATTGACAGAACTCCCATTGACTTTGATGAGTACAAAAACCATGGCTGAACTTTAAGAAGAAAACATTTAGGGAAAAACATTATTAGCCCGTAAAGGTGACAGTCTGATGTTCACAGAACCTTCAAATCTGGTAGAGCCGGTGATTTACCTAGATGCCAAACACACGTCCCTACGGTAATGAATCACAGCCCAGGGCTGCCTGGAGGCCTCTCTGAAACACCTGAGGACAATTTCCAGTACTCAAAAAGCGAGACAAGAGCTGCTGAGTTAATAGAGGTTTTTCACATGGTTCATTTTATAATTGCTGTGAACAATCCCAGGGAAGCCCTGCTCTTCACCCTGGTGGGGGAAGCAGCACCCTAAGGTCTAGCTACATTTGCAGACCTTGACATTTTTCTTCATTCTCTTCCTGGCAAGTGGAAACTGAGCTAAGTCTAAAGGCACAAGGTGTAGCTGTGATGCTGAAGCAGAGCCGATGATCAGAAAATGCAGAGCCCCACAGTTACCTTCGGTCCCTCTGAATTCACTTGCATGTCCACAACAGCAGTGCTAGGGGTCACAGGTTCTGCGCCGTGGCACCAAACCCTCTGCAGAGCTGTGCCTAAGCCCGTCCCTGGGGTGTCAAAGTAGCTTATGCTGTGCTAGGAAGAGAGGAAGAAAAATGTCTCCGTGACTAGTAAGTCTAAAATCTGTATTATTGTCAAAGAAACAATAGCGGCATCAGCTGGTGCTGCTGCCCAGGAGCGGAGCAGCGTCATTAGCGGCACAGGGCAGGGGACCACCGGGGGGAGGCAGCGCTGCCGCCGGCACCGGGCCCCCTCCCCGCAGCCCCGGGAGCAGCAGCCGAGCTCCTGGGGCAGAGGCATGGGAGAAACCAGCCGCTGGGAAGTGTTTTTTCCTTCGCCAAAGGGGACCACGAACAAACTCATCACCGGCCGCTCGGGGAAACACAGCGGCCGCGGTGCTCCTCGAGCTCTCACTTCGCTGGCAATTTGCCTGATGCTTTTCAGAAGACTGTTAGTGGCCGTATTTCCAAGTGGCCCCCTGCTGCTGATGGCTGCTGCCATGCTTCAGACATGTTTGAAATGTCCTTATTTGAATTATGACTCGCAACAGCTGTATTTAAAATCGTATACTTCACTTTTCACAATCAATATTGTTAACAGGGATAAAGCTATGGAAGTATAATAGAAAATATTTACTTGTTTCTCTCTGTGCAGTCTTCCCCAGCCCTCCATTACCTCATCCCTGAGCTTGCTCACCCTCCACCGAGGCAGAAGGAGCATGGCAGCAGTGGGAGGCCCTGGCACCAAGGCTCTCAAAGCAGCTGGGAGAGGTGTTCCCAAGGGACCAGGGTCTTCTCCTCACACACTGCCCCTGGCCACGGGACCTCACACCTTACAGGAGGGCTTGCCCACGGGCACCATTGACATTCCTACGCCTCTGGGTACTGCTGTGAGGGGCTGAGTGGAGCAGGGGCTCACCCACGGAAGGGTGCTCCTCACTGGGCTGATGTGCCACGTCCTCTGCCGTGAGCCAGGGGACATCTCTGCCCATGGCACATGTGGTTGTGCTGCCCTGTACAGCTACTCTGTGTGAAGGCCATGCGAGTCCTTCTCAGATATTCTGGTAAGGCTTTTAAGACCAGACTTATCTGATGTAAACTGATGCAGCTCCATCAAGTCAATGGAGTGATGTTGTTGTATAATAGCTTCACTTGTTAGTTTTTATAATTGAATATACAACTTTTCCAATTTCAGGTAACAGACACCTCCATTTCCACATTGGCAAGGGGTTGATTTACTCCAATAAATATTGACCTGCTGTGATGAAGCATTCTTATTATCAGGATGTATTGGTATAGCACAGATATATTGATAGGTTTTCAGCTCAATGTTGTATAAACATTTTACAATGACATATTTTGAACTTACACTGACATGCTTTTGAAAATATTTGTGCTAGTGAGGAAGCTGTGAGCTCACTCAGTTATCTGTGACACGGCAAGAGCTGGAGGATGACCAAAGATTCACCAGAGTTTCAGGCTCTTATCAGTTGTTTTGCATGCACAAGCCCAAGTCTGGGTCAGGAGTCCGTTTGCAGTGGGGACTCACTTTCAAAATTTGTCCCATAAATTATCCCTTGTTCTATCCATTGATGAATAATGAGTTACTGAAGCCTAAAATTCTCACACACTGATTTGTACAGAAAAGCTGCTGTCTTACTTGCTTTTCAGAAATTTCAATATTTGTATTTTGCTCCTCCCAAGAGCTGCGTGGTGCAGCCAGGGACCCACACCTCCTCCCCATGAGCAGCCTGACGTTTCAGTTCCAAAGCATGCTGCAAAAATAGCCTCCTCCCGCCTTGTATTTGTGAAATAAAATCCATGAGGTTGCAGTACAAAAGTACCCTGAGATGACAAGCAGAATAGTATGTAGAGTAAAATATGGGACCTACATTGTTTCAAGTATTTTTTTTTTCCTGAGAGCAAGATACCTTTTTTTTTTTTTTTTTCCTTAAAATGGCCAGCCTAAGCTACCAGCTCCCCTGCTGCACAAGGGCACTTTCACCAGAGTCACCAGCCTGGGCACCGCATCAGCGAGAACCTCTGGCTCTGTCCCACTATGCAAGTGCACTAAATACTGGAGGAGGAACAGCCTGTTTTTAAATCACTGTAATGGGTGAATTTTAGCTGCTCATTGGCGAGAGGCAATTCTCTAATCCCAGAAGAACCAGTATCATTTGAGCTGTCAGCAACTGGCAGGCGGGATGGATTGTGCCTCCGGCTGTCAGGCAGCGCTGCAAACCTTGTGGTGGACTTTCCTCCGTGATGGCACGTTGGCATGCAGGATTCCCAAACTTTTCTGAATTTGTTTGGTTTATCTTGATTAATAAGCTCAAGTATTCGTAAAGCTGAGGCCTGCCATTAAGGAGGCGATAAGCCATAATTTGTAATAAAAGAGCTACCTTTTCCAATTGTCTTCAGCTGAAGCAGAGAGTCCCCGTAATGATTTATTGCCTTACTGCCAGGCTCTTGATAAGTGGACACCAAATGGCTCCTCATTACTCAAAAGCTCCTCTGATTTCTTGAACCAAAGTCCTTTCCAAGCTCCACTTAGTCCACTTTCCTTCCGAAGAAAATGAATCAAGATCCTTCTCTCAGTAGCCTATAAACTATTTTAGCATAAAAAATATCATAAATGAGAAAGGAGAAAATCTTGTTTGCTAAAGGGCTGCTGGATGAACTGCCTCTTGCCCTTTTGATAGCATCTTTGAAATGGAAATGGCCAGCTGCCTGACCTTCTGTTCAATGACCCTTTTTGTACAAAGTCAAATTGCAGTGGCTTCACAGCAGCAATTCACCTATGGACATAAACTAGATTTCAGGGGGGTATGGAAGAGGAAGCTTCTATCTGCAGTTTCTTTAGAATATTTTTTCCATGTTAGCGTTTCCTACATACACATCAAAAATCAAGCTTATAAAATAAATTATTGTTCATAAAAGGAATTGAGAATTTTACTTCAGTAGCTTGCATCTCTCTACTTTTTTACATTATGGATGTAACAAGCCTTCTTTAAAAATCATTAATCAAAAAGATTTAGTATGTGAACAGTGCGACATGCAATTTTGAAAAAAATTCTATAATCAGTTATTGGATTGCAGCATTAATTATTTAACTTATTTTATTAGAACTCAAGGAAGAAATATAATTCTAAGCAGGATGAAAGATCAGCAAAAACAAAAGAAGAGAAGAAATATCATATTTTTAAGTGTGTTGAGACTTAGGTGCCCTAATTTAGAAATTGGCTGCCCATGTGAGATGTCCAAGTACTGCAAAATCCAGCTTCCCCGTCCAATTTATGCCCTTGCAGCTTAGTTTATTCTGTGATACAATTGCTTCTTAAGAGCAGCCATTCTTTGTTAAACGTATTTGCCAAATTCAAGCCCAGTCTTCCAGCTGGGTTAAATCACTTGTGCTCTATTTTACCAGCTGAGAAGCTGTCCAAGGAGGTTTCCCAGATATACATAGAACCATCAGACTCGGGGTGCTTGTTGGCAGGAGCCTGGGCCAGCGTGGCCACGGCAGGGTTTCCTGACTGGAAATCCAGTCCTTTGCCTTGCACCACTATCACAGCAATTCATCCTTTATCTTTCAGCTCCACGTCTGCCTCTCTGCCAACTGCCAAACATCATCCAGCCAAAAAGGAGGAGGGGGATGTGTTATTTTAAACAGCATATTTAGCAGTATTTCAACTAGTCTAAAATTATGCCTGGATCACGTAAGCATAAGCAATCACTCATAGCTGTCAAAAAAATTAGACCCTTAAGGTAGCTAGTACATTTTCTGATTAAAGAGCGGCCTTGATTGTTGTTTTACAGCTAACAGCTGGTATGTTAAAGCTAAAATCTGAGTGTCAATTAATTCTGTATCAGATCAGCTGAGAAAGACAACTGTGCGCAAGCATATGGTCATTGCAGGAATAAGGCTGCTGAAAGCTGAGGGTGTTTGATGGTTTCAGCCTGTCGCTCTTCCCTTATGATATTGTAAATGAGGCTAAAACAGTTTAATTCGTGTAACTGGCAGCCAGAAGGAGTGTTTAATTGAGGGAGGGGGGGAGGGCTGGCAGCACTGGCAGGTTCTCCTGCGGTTGCTTGATGCACGGCGGATTGTGCCCAGTGGCAAGTTGCCCAGTCTTGTAGCACACACAAACCCAGTTCATAATTGCACCATAATTCAATCTGAAGTCTTGTTTCCAATAAATCCCTCATGAAATTAGTATTCTACC
The DNA here is from genome assembly GCA_004320125.1 of Scolopax mira. NCBI lineage: Eukaryota > Metazoa > Chordata > Aves > Charadriiformes > Scolopacidae > Scolopax > Scolopax mira. The sequence goes on along the minus strand of BJBW01000775.1, from coordinate 54,495 downwards.
TGGCGGCAGCCTGGGCAGCTCCCAGTCCTGCCAGCCCGGGAGGCAGCCCGGGAGGGACCCCGCAGCCCAGGTGAGCACCCGTTACTCTTGGCGAGAGCATGGTGATGGCCAAGGGGAAAGGCCACATGCTGGGACCCCAACATGCTGCTGTTGTGCCCTGTCCTCCTGGTCTTTGGTGGTGGGTAGACTTGGATTTCCTGTTTGGGATACATTAATGGCTTGGAAACTTTCTAGTTGATTGATTATAATGCAACTTTACAGGAGAAGGAAAACAACAAAACGAGTAGATAGACTACAGAGTAAGAGATGACCTTCCTCCTGTTCCTGCTGGCACAGGTCAAGACAGGAGACGTTTCAGGACATATTCTTGGGCCCCCAAGTTCAAAGGAGTATCTGTGCATTTGCTTAAGTTTTAAGCATGTGCTTATGTCCATTCTTACACAACAGTGCTCTCGAATCAGGTGGAAACTCTGTCAAATCCAACAAAATTCATTTTTATACAAGGTTTTGTAGAAGTTGTCATAAGTTTGAAGCAAAAAGAGGTTTAGCTGAAATTCATGTTCCTAGTTTCAGAAATACCATTCTCAGAATTACCACCTGGCTGTATTTCTGAGGTGCTTAAACTTAATTTTCAAAATTAGAGTGGCTGCAGCTCCACACTGTCCGAAGCTCCTCTCACTCTGGGGGAGCCTCAGCAGGTTGGCACCTCTTGGGGTTCAGGAAGGGGACAGATGCTCTTCCACCTGCTGTGTTTTCCATCATACCCCCTGGCCTCATCTCCACTGTCTGGTCTCTTTCTTTTCACACAACCGGGGGAAGAGGTGCTGCCTCTCTTTTCCAGAGAAACCCTGTGGTTAAGGCAGAGGAAGACCTGGGTTTCTCCTCTGCTGCCTGACAGGCTTGTGTACGGGGGTGCCGTGGCTACTGAACTGTACTCTTCTAGGGGAAAAGCTCATGGGGAGGCCAGGAGAGAAATCGCTCTTCACCCCTCCTGTTGAGAAATGCAATTTGGAAGGGTCCCTGGGGGCAGTGATAGCAGCCACGAGCATGACCATCTCGCTGAGAGAGTAAGGCACTCACCTAGCAGGCAGGATGGGCCCCGCTAGCCATGCACTTCATCCAAGGACTGATGTAATTAAAAAAGACACAAGCAAATAGTCATCTGATGTTACTTCTTGTGTAAAAGCATCTGAAATACTATTGACAGAGAATGAAGTGTCTTTTCAAGTCCCATATGTGAAGGACTCTAAAATGGCAAAGAAGTATTTCACAGATGTTTAGAGGAAAATAAAAATCCCTCTCTGAGCTGGGAACAAGGATGAAATATTTAGACCAAAGGTTAGTGTCCTCCCATATATATAAACCTCCCGGGTCACTGGCTGTTGAGATAAAAACGTTTCCTCCACAGTGAAGCCCCATGAAGCTGTAGCAGTGATGCACTTACAGGAGAAATAGGAAAAGGGAGTAGACATGTTCCTGAATGAAGCTGAAACACAAGCTCAGAGACAGGAGAGCAGCGTGCACGGTGTGGCCAGCCTGGGGTGACCAGGGCAGGGAGAGGCACTGACCCCTGGGGCCGGGTGGGCAGGGGACCTGCTGCCCCTCTGCAGCCCCGCACGGCCACGCACCTCCCATGGAGCTTCTCCCAAACCAGGCGGGGGGGGGGGGGGAAATTTCAAAGCAGAACCCCTACTGCAGAGGTGGGGACTGGCCTGGGTGCGCAGCTCCTGGGGAGCTGAGGAGCTCTGTGTCCATCACTCCAAACTGAAAAGAACTGTTAGAAACTTTTCCAGAGAAAAAGAGTGATTTTTCTTTTCCTTGTCTGAAGCTTGTTCCCATCACAAGTGGGAATATTGTGCATGCAAGTAGCTCCCAAAGAAATGCCCAGCACCCCACCTATGTGACCCAGACCCCCCCCCCGTAGCTGTCCCCATGATTCAGCATCCAGGAGCTACCAGCCATCCCCTCCACAGCTACAAAAAATAATCCTTATGCTTCCTTTTCATCCGTACTGTCCCAGCGAACATAAGGCTAAAATAACCACGCCAGTGCCTTGTTTGAAATGAAAATGGCAGCACTTTTTCACTGTGAAGGTCTTTTATCATCTCCGTTTTCACCAGTGGCACCGTGACAGTGAAAATCAGTTAATGCAATCCCCACAAATCAGCACTAACCCCACAGATGCCGGGAACCTTTGACAGAAGAGCTTCATACCCTGGAGGAAGTTACCTAATTCCTAAAGGTCTTCACAAGTTTGTCACTCCCTGTTGTTTCTGCACAGCAGCGGTGCAGGATTAGGGGCACGACACAGACACCACCGCAGACAGAAGTGCTGTGCTAATACCTCTCTGAAAATCATCTCTTGGCTCCACTTAGAATCCAGGGCTCCCAGGTTAAGGCCCAAACGCTGCTGTACTGAGATTAAACATGTTTATCTCCCAAAAAGGAATAATTATGGAATCCCAGATTAATTCAATTATTTTACTTAAAATAACAAGCTGAATCCTGCAGTGCAGCTTAACCAGACTAATGAGCACAACAGTGAGGATGAGCAGAGAGCTAGCTAGGGGGAAGGAAAAAGTGGTTCAGAAACCAGTGTGAGAACATGCAAATAAAACACCCACCAGGGTTTATGCCTTGCCCTGATAATCATTGCCTGTGCTTTGAAGGATGTGGCAATGCACAGTTGCTTATGCACCCTTATTTTCTTCCAACAGCTGACTTTATTTTTAATGGCAGAAGTATCACGCAGACCACAGTATGTGGACTGAAGATGCCACTTCTATATTTTTCTGCTTGTTGCTATTATTCCTGGGTTGTGAATATTTTAAAGCACGTGCCAACTCTTTGCCTCTGAAAATCAATGGAAGTTTGGCCGTTGACTTTAACAGAACTGGATCAGTTCTGAAGGTCTGTAGCCCCCACTCCATTCTTAAATAAGTGGCCATTTTATAGGATAATGGTCCTGGAGCGTATTGATTGGCCTCAGCCAGGCTGTACATTGCCCTCACTGGAAAATGTAAAACCTGTAATGGGCTGAACACAATGAGGATGTGACTGACATGTGCCGAGGGCATTTTGGGGCTGAGGGCTGCATTCCACTTCGGGTGCCGCAGCACTGGGAGGCATCACGGGGGATACCCGACAGGCCCAGCACGACCACGCTGCATGGAGCACACACATCCATAAACCTCATCTGCTCTGCGGGGACGGTGACCTCAATGTGATGGGCTTTGTGTGAGGATGGCACACAGGGCTGCCCGTGCCAGGGCGATGATGCCCTGCACAAAACGCTGCAGGATGGGGAAAAATATCGACAGCATTTTGTCTTGCTGCCTTCTTTAGGTAGTAGCAGCTCTGAATATTACTATGTCTAAGATAAGCATGGAGAAACCTGCGGGGTTATGCAGAGATGGTGTGAGCCCTAGAGAAGTGCTGATGAACATGTCAGCCATATGCCAGCCTCACCACCACCTTAAATCTGCCCCTGCCTCGTCCGGTGGCTGGGTATCCATATTTGTTGCTCTGCGCAAACAACATTCAAATCAAAACCACTGTCCTGGAAAAAAAATCTTTCCGATATAACAACTGATGATGTGAGCCCACGTCAGTGGTAGCCTCTTATTGACCAGTGGGGGTTTTGGATCAGGCCCTCCCCCGTGGTCATTTCCAGAGGCAATTATCCTGATAGCTCCTGCTTTGCCTTCTGTCACGTAGTGCGATTGCTCTGGGGCTGGCCAGGCTACCGCGCTCTCCTGGAAGCCATTTCCCTTCACTGAACTTTGATTGTGAGGAATAGGTTATTGTCCAGGGTTTGAAAAGGAGACCGTGCACGAACCTTGCCGGATTGAGACGCTGTCTCTTTTCATAGTCAAAACTAAAACAAAACACAGTTTTCTCTCTATGGCCACATAAATTGCAATGTAATCTACGCATGGATGCCTGTCATCTGAATACGGGAATATGCTCTGCAAGACTATCTGCTGAAAAAAATAAACACATATTGCCTACTGCTTCCAAGAGTTAAGAGTCCGCACATACAGCAAATAAAATCTTAGTTTTGCAGAAATCAGAGGAACTTTACATTTATTTTTTTTAAACCTAACTTCACCCCGCTTAAAATAACGTTTTAGGTACTGTATTAATGAAAAGCTACTGCCATAAAAGCAGAGAACAGGGGTGTCAGCCAGTGTAATAAAGGCAATGTAAAAATCATAGAAAGTTGATGTGTGCCATGTACTAGCCCTATTACACAGGCTGTGCACGCACGTGCATGATATTCAGGACACCCTCTTATCAGGTTTAATTATATTAGTACCTGCTGCTCATCTATATCCTGTATAAAAGCAGCAAGGCAATCATTAGAAATAAGCATCGCAAGGTAAAGCAGAGAAGGGAGCAGAGCAGCGGCTTCTCTCCAGCAGCTTGATTTGACATGCTTGCATAAACACATATAGGACAATTCTTTATTATTTTATTTCGGGTAACAAATAACCAAAAAGACCCAAAACCTGAAACAATTTGATCACATTTTTCCATAAAGGAAGAAGTTGAACTACATATGGCTACAAAGACAGAGGAGATTGTGTTAAAGGACTGTGAATCTAGACCTCTTTGTTGTGTTCGCAGGGATTTTCAGGGTGATTTAGTGTGGATTGATTTGCAGTTTATTCTGCAGCCATTGTTTGTAATGTGCTTTGCAAGCTCATGTACTCTGAACCTTAATTGTTCTAAATTAAACTATGGGGACCAGACAGAACACATTTCAATCAGAATTACAAAATATTGCACCAAATTCCTTTGGGATACATAATCTCTCGCTATGTCTGCGGCGCTTGTATACATGAAGGAGGAGTGAGAAAGCATATTTAGGAAGACATTTTACTATAATTTAATTTACCCTTTCCCATTGGTAAAGCAAACAAGGACGAGGATATTGGCAGAAACAAGCAAGCAAAGTCGTTCTGAAGGGGTAATTTTGCACCCTTCTTAAGCAATTGCTTGTGCATAATTCTCCAGAAAAGTGCTGGCAGCAGCGAAGGGCTGGGTACTGGCTGGGATCACACGGACTTTGCCAGGGTATAGAAGGGAACAAAAGCTTACTTGGGCTAGCAAGGGAGAAGGGAGCAATATAACTCGCACTGATTTGAGCAATGCTGGGCAAACGAAGCACAGGTATCAGTAGCATTGGAGCCCTTTTAAGCTAATATGCCTTTAGTGAAAGAGCTCTGTAATATTTGCTTGAAAAACACCTTTTTGTATCCTTGCTAGGACTGACCTGCCTCCTGGAAAGCTGACAGCCAAGGAAAACTCTTCTTTTTTTCCCCCCCTTTTTTTTTTTTTCTTCAGATAATTGCTTCCCCAGCTGTAGTTCCTCTGAAGAACCACAGAGAATCTTTTCTGACCAAGAAGTTATACACGAAGGTATAATTTGGAAGGAAAACACTTTGTGAGGATGAGAAGCAGTGTGAGAATGTGGGAGGGGATGGCAAAAGCCAAAAGGCAGGTGATGCCAGTATAAAACCCAGGGCCGCAGTGGAATGAGGGCTCAGGACAGCTCTGCCACACAGAATCAGATGTCTGACCTGCACAAAGCTCTTCTGCTGAGGGTACCAAAGCCCTGATAGAAGTTTCCTTTTCTATTCAGCACTAAACTGGACTTAAATTTTAAAAGAACATTATTTTTGGAGATTACCAATGAAAAATTCTTTCTGTGCCCCTGTTCCAGCAAGGCAGAGGGTGGTTGCTCCATGGCCACACAGATACCTCAGCATGCCATGCCTGGAACAGGGTCATCATAATTTTAGGCTATATTCTGCATTGCTATTTGGGTGATTTGAGCTGGGACCTCCCAGCAGTGGGATATCTCATCAGCTTTGGGGGCAGAAGCAATGTCAGGGTGCCAGGCTGCCTCAAGCTGCAGTTCGAGGAGACCACCTGAACCTCCCGTGCTGGGCAGAGGGGGAAAGAGGAATCTGTTCAACTGATGGGACAGATGGTGTAAGAGCTCCTGAGATGGTCTCTGAACAGCAGTGAACTTTTGTGGCAGATGCGAGGAAGGAGATGTGATGAAGGACAGAGACCAATAAGCCTTGGCCCCGGACAAGGGGTCAGGTGCTGTTTACACAGTCAGTCTTTGGAAGGCAGCATGATTTTGGGATAGGAATTCAAGTCCTTTCCGAGCTCACAAGTATCAGCGTCTCTTCCTGTCACTTCCAGTCTAGAGAAATACGGATCAACTGAACTTCAGCTCGACAAGCTCTGGAAAGTCACAAGTGATTTGTCAGAGCTTTTTCGCTGGGAGGTCACTGTGTGCGAGAGCGTATTTAGGCACCGTATGTGTCCCTATTTATCGACTGCACCTGTGCTTCCATGCCGAGCCTGAAACAAACCCGCTTATACTCAATTTAGCATAGCAGTCTGAATTAGTTAATTTTAGTCAGTCGGTGATTGTTATTGCTAAGATCCACCACTGTTCTGCATTGCACAGGCATTAAAATTAGTGTGAAGATTGACAGCCTTTTTCCGGAAAGAATAAAAGTATCTGCACATTCATGATGAATATAAACAGAAAGGTCAAGACTCAAAACCCAGCAGTCACCTATATAGTCTCCAAACAGTAGACTGTCTCATAAGGTCACAACTCATTTAAGCCCAATGCTTCCTATGAATACTCTGGCAGATGTACATAAGTGAATGGCTTATTTCTCATCAAAGACTGAGCTCAACTATAAGTTTATTGAAAACACGAAGTTTTTACTCTTGTGTTTTAATTTAGACTACCAAATTTAATTCAATAGTATTAGAAGAATAGATTCAAAAATTCAGACTGAGATAATACTGACTGAATATACTGTTCTCAGTGCCTGTAATAGTCTGACTGTCTCTTTATGTCAGTGGTTTTCAAACTCTTCCATATTTATACATCTAAAATATTATGCTGGAGATAGAAACCCTTACACTGAAAATTTAAGCCAGCTGAAAATGGGTTTGCCATCCTTGGTTATCTTTTTTAGTGGTCTCATTCATAGTCCTTGGACCACAGGTAAAAAAAACACAGGTAAAAAACCACTGACTGAGGTATTTCGTCCTTCCCCGGTATCTGAACACCCCAGTCACCATGGATTTACTTGTATATCTAATTCACTTTAGAATTAGAAGAGCACTATTTTTCTCATTCCGTCTACCCAAAGAGCATTGAGGGCAAGATTTTAAAAACAAATAAACAGAAATCAAAGTTCAGCTGTCCAAAACCATCCTTATGAGCCTATTTAATGTAAAAAATCCACCAACTCTTATTCTCAATACCCATGGGCAGGCCAGGATTCTCAGCCCCATTTATCCTTTCCACCAGTGATTCCATTTACCAAATCCTTATTCACAGCATTATTATTTGTTCAGTGTTGAGATTTAGCTTCTCAACTTTTCAGAGCGCAAATGAAGACAGACAAGATGTGAATTGTAGGAGCACAAACGAGGTAAGAACAGTCATTTATAGCAGGAATAAGGTTAACTCATCCAGAGATTTTAGATTTGGTATTAACTGCAAAAAATAAAACTATATTAAAATCTCTGCTCACAACCAAAGGCACCCTGTGCATCTACCTAATTAATCTTCATGAGATCTCTATTGCAGCAGTGCTCAAAAATTGTAAATTCATTGTTGTTACAACTGTCTTATTTAGAAGGAGGCACGAATACAGCCAACTGCACAGAGACCTGCTATGTGCCCTGCTGATAACCAAATGAGAAGGTGATTTGATGACTTAAAAGAAAAGATTTCAGCGAGTCCAGCACAGCATATTTCCTATGTGAAAAAAAACCCCAGTGTCACACAACTGTGTCACACGACTGACAGCCTTGGCACAAAGGAAAAGGCTTGGTAGGCACAGAGACAGTTTTGCCCATGCTAAACACTGCTGAAATCCCACTTCCAAAGCTCATGCCTTGTGTTCAGAATGCCAGTCCCACCCCCACTGCAAGATGCATAGGGCAATATGTGAGTAAATAAAATATATGCTGATTACAGAACTGCTTCCTTTTCTTTCCTCTACTGTTGCTATTAGGTCAGAAAGCAAAAAATATTTTGGGGCAGAACAACCCAGCAGCTACAGTGTCTAAGTAAAGCTTATTATTTGTACAGCAAAAATCAAAACAACCTTTTATTTGTCACTGCAGGGAGAAGAAGAAATATGATTCCTGTCTCCTGGTTCTGTAATGTCCTCTTCTTCAGCTCTGCGTTTTGTCCAGTTGTGTCTTATCACGTTAGTGAAAGGAGGGTTTCTGCTTCTTTCTTTCTTTCTTTCTTTCTTCCTTTTCCCCCATCTTTCTTTCTCTCTCTCTCTTTTTAATATCTCCCTGTTCTTGACCTGACCTCTTGCTCATGTAACATCTCAGTTTTTAAATGGTCATTCACTACCACCATTTCTTTTGGGAAACACGTTTCTAAGCCTAAGCATACAAGATTATAGCAGATTTCTTAGCGTACTGTGTAGTGTGTTTCCCATGTGATAGCTTCTCCTCAGGAAAGCTATTCTTTCATGCAGCCATAGCACCAGCATTGATCAGTGGAAAAGTTCAAGGCAGCAACTCATCAAGCACAGCTTCAATACTAGATTCCAGACAAGGTCTGCAATAAATAAGACCAGTAACAAAGCATCATATTTCCTCCTTACACAGAAAACCAACAGTGACACAGTTCTAAATTTCAGAATATAAGGACAATTTCTTCTCTGCATTGGAGCAAGATGAAAGCTGGAGGTATACTCCCTTTTAATATAAACTATCTTTAAATAATCATGAATTTTTAGGATGCTAGTCTTTGAAGTATACCCGCATATCATTTTAAATGCACAGGTTCTTACTGTATGAGATTTTTCAGTGCCTTCACTGAATAGGACTTTGCTGTCTGAACACTCTGATATTATTGAATATGAGTGTTTAGAATATATTATTCTGACCCCAGTGTTAGTTACTGCTTTTTATAAAATATAATAATGGTTCCAAGATTTCAATGTTAGCTAACAAAAAAAGAACAATCTAGTGCTGTAAGCAGATAGAAAAAAAATTCCAAATAGCAGTGCGATAAAAAAATATACACCCTATGAGGCCCTCACAGATTATTGCTATTGATTTCTTTCCTGGAGACGTGGAAATGTTACCAGATGGGGTGTTAGGCAGTAAGTGTGTGGGTGCAAACGCGGTTTATTGCTTGCTGTCTAGAAATCACTGAAAACCTTCACAATTCTGTTTGGCTGTGTCACATAAAAAGGTAAATTTTTTCCCTACACCAGTCCTTACAAAAAGCTACATGACATGCTATAGCAATGAGCATACAGTAAATTTGTCTCTAAGGACAAAAAGATCAACAAGGGAATTAAGCACACACAGAAACATGCACACACTTCCCGGGGACCGTAAAATGCCTTGCACATATTTGAGTATTTGTCCTCATCTTGGTCATATCCTTGCACTACGTTGATTTAAATTAATCTGAAAGACTAAATTGATTTATTTCATGGTTTTTCTCTTTTACTTCTGCCTTGAACGTTGGGCTCTGTCCTGTATTTTATGCTTATGGAAGTGCTAATAAGATTTGCTGTAGGTTTCTAAAAGTCAGGTACTGGAGCTGGAGTATAATGCACAACTGTGTCTGACCCCCTCGGGGATGCACCCATTAAAAAAAAAAAGGCTGACCTTCTGTCACTTTCTTCCTCCTCCCTTTTAATGATTCCTTCTATATCCTTTTGAGAAGATCTTTACAGCCCTTTGACCCCTGTTAGAACAGGAAGACTTAAACAGCTAAAAGTACCCTCAATATCAGCAGTTGCCAACAGGAGCTCAAGAGGCTTTTTAGGAAATGCCAAAAGACAATAACCTACATTTTCAATGCATTTAGAGACGGGTCCACATTCAATATTGTATAATCCCCCTTTCGTTTGCTGAGGCCTGACAGTACCAACAGACATCCCCCCCAGCAGCAAACCCATTTTTAATGCAGCGCTAATTTGACGTGTTATGTTACTTCTTATTTAGCCTTCAGAAAAACTGAATTATGTGCTTTGGAAGGATCAAGCGGCTCTGGCTTTGCTCCAGCAGCGATGTCCACCTCCACCCAAACTCATGCCTTGCTGTTTCCTCAGCGTTCTAAAACCCTCCACCACCACCCCAAAGCTTGACACGTGCCACTGCGCTCTGCGAAGAGAAGCAGCACAGCAGAAGCGGGTCATGCCAAGCTGAAACCAGCCTCTGCCTGTTCTCCGTGGATATTTCTCAGGTGGTGGCAAACAACCCGACAATCTGTAGCTGAGCAGATCGGTGCTCACAGCTGGATAACAGCTTGTTACTGAGCTCAGGCTTAGGCACGAGCATCCGGTGGGAGGAAGCCTGTACGGGCTGGCTAGAACAACACTGAGATGAAACCAAGGCGTGAAAGCATCTTTGCAAACAGCTCCTTAAGGAGGCTTTATCAGAGAATGCAAAGGAGCCTCTTCTCCATGCCTTTCAGCAATATTGTAAATTCTTCTCTTTTTCTGTGGAAGAGCAGCCACCGGTTCTGCTCCAATCAAAACGAGCAGGAGGACTCACCTGAGCAGGGCAGCTGAGGAACCAGCCAGAGCTGAGCTGGGGCTGGGGTGCTGAAAAGCAAGAAGTGATGGTGCAGTAAAAATTACCTGAGAAGTTATATGGACTATTGCAATGGTATCACACAGTCTCATGAACATCTCATTATGTGTATTATGCGTATAGATGACCTTTGAAGGTCCCTTCCAGCCCAGATGATTCTATGATTATCAAATAAAATATCATTGAAACACCAATTAAGCAGTGTGATGTATCCATCTTTTTTAATATTCAGGGGAGAGTGTTTTGGGGTAACATATAATTTAACAGAAACTGAGGTAAATCCACCCAAGTTCCCCCATACTTCACTGTATGTGATTTTTGGGGATAACAACCGTAAAAGAAGAGCTGAAGCTGTGCCAAAACTGACCTGACCAATTTCACTAAGTGTTTGCAAAGTGTTCCCTGATACAACCAAGCCCCTGGGCTGTCAACACACTCAAGAAAGAAAGTAAAACTTGAGTTAGGTTGAGGAAATTAAGTGAACAACAGGGATGTGTCATAAAAAGGTATTTCAGGAAGGACAATTAAACACAGACACTTTGGTTGCTTTTGGTACCTCCCAAGACTCTGGTTAATATTCATTGCTTGCAGCACATACTAACTTTGATAGCTCAAGCAGTTTTCCGCTAAAGTGACTTAAAAGAATCTCTCTTGATGTAAGTGTGTCAGCATACAGCAATGGAGCTCAGCCCCCTTTGGTGCTGAGAATGAAGATACTCTAAACCTACAAAACAACTATCTATGGTCTATTTAAGCAATTACAGTATGGAGACTGAACTGCCATAGATGACCTTATTGGGTCATTTGTAGACCAGTGGGCTTGGAAAATTGATGAAGCTAGTCTTCATGGTAGAGATTTCAAAGACAGTAACAAGGAGACCCCTATATGAATGATGTTCAAGCCCTACAAAATGAATGGCCATGAATATAATTGGGCAACATCCCACATAAAGTGTGATCCTCCAGACAATAAAATATTTTATATGCGATTCACTCCAGAGAAAAGAGAGTATTCTGTTTACATGTTTGCATGATCCGGTGGACAATGCAGTAATAACCAGGTAGCCTTGGTGTTACACTGACAAAGGATGAAAGTTAGTCTAACATTTTCCATAGGAAAACCCCCACCTGCTCAGAACACACACACGGCAGAGCATCACCTCCTTCAGACTCCTGCAGACTCCATGGTGGCCACACAACACATACAGATAGGGAAGTTATCCTTGATTCCCTTAAAAACATTAGCAAGTGAGATGAGGTATTTCCTCTGTGAATCTGCAGATCTGGTGAAGAGCAGTAATTTTATAATTTCCAGTGAAAAAATGTAGCAGCTCCAAGGAACGGGAAGAAAAAAAAAAAAGGTAAAATTTTCCTGCAAGCTTCTTGCTGCAGATGAAAAATGAATCCCAACATGGGTCTGATAAGCCTCCTAGGCCAAAACAAAGCACAGCCGAGAGTCCCTGGCTCTTGCTTTGTCCTCTCTGAGGCACCACATCCCTTGGGGACCAATTGTACAGCTCAGAGAGTCCTTTTGCCTGGTGGCCTGTCATGGAGTCGGTTGGACTATAACTCACATCTGCTATTTCAGAAACATTTTTTGTTTGTTTTAATTTATTTCACACACATGCATGTGCATGCACGTGCACAGACACACATACATACACAAAAGCCTGGCTCTGCTTTTTTAAGAGGCCTGAAGTGCCCAGGCGTTTCATTGTTTTTCATGCATTAGCTTCAGAGGGCTTCAAGAGTAGAGGAGTATTTATTTATGGATTAGATTGACAGAGTGGTCCCTACGAGTGCTCTGGATTCAGCTCTATTGAACTCTGTGCACTTACACTGTGGTCCTGATCCTGCAGAGCAAGAGGAACTGGCCTCAGTGATGTTCTCAGTCCAGACATTAACGCTAAGAATATGTTTAAAGTGTTTGGGGACTGGAGCTCCAACCTCTAAATATCACATGAAAATAAATGTCCTATGATTCTCACCAGCTCCTGAAGCTGTAAATCTTTTAAGTTTATCATGAAATATTAAATAAGTAGAGCCAACACTGCAGTCAAGAGTGAATCTGACACTCAAGTGTCCAGACAGCAATCTTCATGGTGTGCATATTTACATAAGCACGTAGAAATTATTAGGATTTAGGCATATTACAAAGCACTTTTTTTCTACAAAAACATTATCTTGATTTGCATCAGTACTTAACCAAAAGAGAACTACCAAACCTTGGATTTCTACTAAGTACATAAATCTTGCATATCAGACAGAATAGGCTTCACGTTAGCAAAAAGCCCCCGGTAGAAGCAGTTAGTACCGTGTAATAGCAGTCGCTTGTTAATGAAATCCATCCTTCGAAGGAGTGATTTTAGAATTCTGCAATAGCCAATGAAAATTACATGCAAACATTATGGTCATTTGTTATCATTATAAATTGTGATAATGTCATGGCTGACTTACAAAGATGATGACCTGAAAGGCCATGACATTATGACATTACATTTTATCAATAATGAAAAATTGCTTCTTTTGCATGATTGTACCGGAGGTGAGCCAGGACCCCGGAAGGCTGCTGGCTCACAGGCCGGTCTCAGGCTGGAGAGGAAAAGAGAGTGATAAAGAAGCATTGGGGGAAAACAAACAAACCAATGAGAGCAAGACTAGAGACAGGAGAATTTATTTACCTCACAGTATTTAATTTGAATTTCTGAAGGCCTGGATGATATATGTCTCAAAGACAGCATAGGGGAGATTCACCCAATGCAAGGAGCTTACAATAGGCTCCTTCTAGTATTTGGATGGCACAGTGATAGCCTCGGGGACTAATGAAACTCTTAATGGAGGGGTTTAATGTTTACAGTGGCATTAACCGACAATTCTGATTTGGTTGTTTTCTAATCCAGCCTCTCTCCATTGCCTACAGTGCCCCTCTGCCACGTACCTCAGACAACCAGCTTTAAGCTGGACCTTAGTGATATTCAGTACTCTGGACTCTCTGCCAGGGAGAGGTGGGATGAATGGCCCATTATGCTGGGAAGTAATACGAAATAAAACCAATACAAGTGCTGCAATTTGACAGCTGCTCCAACAGCCCAAAAGCCCAGAGTCCTACAGGACATACAGTTCTGCTACATGCAAGACATGCAATTTCTCCTAACTCTACAGAACCCTGAGCTCTCAGATCCCTAAGCCTGGCTGGGTATTTACACCTGTAAGAACATGTGAAGTCAAACCTCCAGCCTCCTCATCGCCAGGGTGCAGGAAAGCTGGACCCCCTGAGGAATCACAGGAGGTGTGGTGACCTCCATGCGCTTTCCAGCACACTGGGAGCCCCATACCACTTATGGGTATGGCCTCTTCTGCATGTTTCCCATATGGCACTTCTTGCCTCCACTCCTGAAGCACAGGATATATCCAAGAAGCTTGATATGTGGTCCCTCTCCTCAGATACACCCGGCCTTGACGCTCACTGTGAAGGTGGTAGCGCTGTGCAGCCTCAGCGCTGCCGTGAGATCTTTTCCAGGACCAGAGAACTCTTCCAGACAGTCAATAAATTGCTAAAATCCAGCTCCCACACTCCTGCCTGCTGTCGTTTCCCTGTAAGAATGCTAAGCCCACAGCAGGATGTCCTACCAGCTGCCCCTTGGTCCCTGCCCCACGTCCTGCCATCGCCCGCCCCAGGCAAAGCCCTGAGCAAACAGATGGGCTTTGCCCCATGCCTGGTGCTCCCACTGGTGCAAGTCCTACGAGCAACAAAGGCAGAGGCTGCACGCCCCTCGGTTTGTAGTGAATAGGGGCTATAACCCGAGTTTAGAGCCAGCCCTAAATTCCTCAAACCCCTGGAGTGAGAGCGAGGGAGTGTTTAGCAGCCAGGCTCCCTGTCCCGCAGCATCCCCTCTGCCAGCCCCACCGTGCCCACCCGCGTGGGACATGGCTCAGTGCTGCTCTAAGGTGGGTACGTTAGTGTCTCAGAGAAGCCTATGTGTAAAAACCTGTAATTGTTTCGAGAACATCAGCCAAAAAGCCATTGTGTGTTTGTAATAATATTTATGAGGACAGTTTTATGGTGAATATGAAAAGAAATGCCCATAGTGATTCTCTTACATGCTATGATATGAAGATCAAAAAGGGAAAGTTGATCATTTTACTTGCTGGTTTGCCAAGGCTGTAATGTTTCAAACAGGTCTATGCAGTGATGGTTTCTCAGTAAATCAACACATAGTGAAGTGGGTTTTTTTTCCTAGAGCTTGAAAAATATAATTTAAAAAAAAGAAGTTGGAGGCATTGTGGTATCTTGTCTGTTCTCAGCTGCACTTATTCTCTCAGAAGGAGGCCAATACTGCACTATATATATATACCACAAGCAGAAATTGCTAAACTAAAGACTAGAAGAAATCTAAGTCCTTACGTTTGGGATTCAAAGTACATTATTTTTTTTTTTTTACTTTTTATGTAGGTATTTCATGGCAAGAATGTAAAAGACTTATTTATTTGATGCCATTTCCTTGCAGCAATGGCTTCTGTACATGTTCTCTTGATACCACTCTTTCAAGCAATTCGAGTGGAAATTAAAAGCAGTAGCACCTCGTACCTGAAAAATATTACAGAAACTCTACCTTAATTCCAGCAGAAAGGACGGCGGCAGCAGCGCGAAACAGCTGCTTGCCAGCACGGCGCAGGAGATGAGAGAGAGAGAGGTTTGACCAGTTTTCACCTATGAGGTTCACTTTTTGTGTGCATATGGGCTTCTGCTGGTGGTATGAAATCCCAGGGCATCTGCCAAGGCGTATTGCTTAATGTTCTCTGCTTTTCAAAGGTTCAGTAAGCAAAAGGGGTTATCCTGAGCAACTGCTATGACCATGACAGGAGCAAAACACCTCTGTGTATAAATTTGAAACCTTTAACCTCCTAACTGTCAAATTTCAATATTTCTGGTCACAGTGTTAAATGCACCCTAGCATTTTTATTGAAACAGTTTTCAGTGTATCCGGATGGAAAAATCAAAGTTTGCTTTTATATTTACGCACTGTTAGTAAGTTGTTAAAATAAGAATAAAATAAGGTGACTGCCAGCAATATTTTGTATTAGTGTAAGCTTTATAGCTTCAGCATAATAAAATAGCATCCCTATTTTCTCTGTAACCTGTGATGTACACTCTAAATGACTTACTGTTATTGCTGCTTTAATATACGCTCCATCTTACTAATGATAAACAGACTGCACTGTGTCCAAGCTGGGGTTCAAATGACACAGAAAGTAACGCCGGAAAAGATGAGATGGGATAAAAATGGCACCTTAAAAAAAAACCAAAACAACTTTAAGCCAAAATATAGCTTCCAACTCCCTCAAATATCAGTGTTGATCTTACCTATTTTATTTTAGTTCATATTTTTTGCCTTTGTATGTGCAAAGGGCACGACTGACACTGACAGACACAGAGATTTTGCATTGCCCTGCTGAGAGATGCCCTTACATTTTGGTACCTTTTCCTGCTCTGTCCATTTTTGTGCATGAATTCTCTATCGTTCCATCACAAAGACCCCTATGACAGCAGACGGGTGAAAGAAATAATGGCTTTAGAAAGCCATTTTCCTTTCAAACAGTAAGTAAATATTATCAGAGAGACGTGTCACAGTGATGGAGAAACCCGACTTGGAGCCGTCCCTTCAGGGGAATCACTTGGGCTCCTGCTCCCTTCAGCGCAGCCACCACCAGGAGCTTCAGCGGGGAGCACTGAGGACAACATTCACAAAGCCTCTACAGGGCAAAACCTTCCGAAATGCCATCATTGGCAGCAGTCAGGACTGTCAGGGCTGCTCCCTGTGAGCCCCTCGCAGACAGGGCACAGCCTGGGGAATGGCTGCTGCCCAAACGGCCCGGCGCTGAGCAGCCCTGGCTCCTAAGCTGCTGGTGAGTCAGGATTGAACATTTATCGTTAAGCCCTGCTGCCAAGAAGAAAATTTATTTTGGGGCAATGAGAGGATTACAACCCAGCTTCTGATCTGCCACGATCCCGTTTTACACCGGGGTGAGCTAAGTTACTGTGCTTTATGTGGAGTAGATGTAATCAGAACAAGGCTTTAAGCACCTGTTTCTTCTGCAGAAGTGTCTCTGCCCCTGGCTCGCCAGGACAACAGGATGGCAGCACCGGAATCTCTTGGGAACAGTGAGCAGAGACCTGTTGCTAAATGGCCCAGCTTTTTCAGAGATGAAAGCAGCAGCACGCAGCACTTTCGGAGGAGAATATTTTCTTGGGCTGCTGGCGCAGTGCTTTGCTGAGCTGCATGCATGGCACTGGGCACAGGTTCCTCTTCCCCTGCTAACTGAAACATTGGGGGCATTTCTGCAAGGGCATCACCTGTACAACAGCTTTGCATTTTAAAGCTGGGTCCCCTCCTCAGCTCCTCATGGAGGTGCTCCTCACTGCATGTGCAATCCAGGTCTGCCTGCAGCCTCACTTCAAAACTGATTCCCAGGAGTAGTCAGACTTTTAAGTAAAAGGGCAGGAGAGGACAGAAAAGCAGCCAACTCTCCCCTGCTAAATGTAGAGGAACGTTTCTCAGTGTGGGAGTGCTCCCCTCCCTCCTTGGCTGAGCTCAGGAGGGCTCCATCACCCCCATTGCTTTCCCCCGTGTCCCCCAGCATACTGCACTCCTCCCCAAGGCAGACGAATCGGAGCTGGAGGAGGCTCTAAATGCAGCAGGGTGCAGCTGCTGGTGAGCGCTTTTAGCTGTGTGCATGTCTCAGGGCTCTCTCACGTGTCCTGAGAAGTACAGTCCTGGCTGGGGACCACGTCACGGGAGGTCAGGCTTGGCACGGTGATGCTCAGGAGAGCCCTGAGCACGGGGATCACCCACGCACTGAACAGCTTTACAGGAGCCCCCCGCAAGGGCACAGCCCAGCCATCCTGCCCACACGGACACACACACAGTCCCCACCTGCACCTCTGGGGACAGGGGTGTTTAATTTATTTAAAGGAGGCACATTGCTGGCAGCTGGGGAAAAGTGTCTCACTGGCCTTTGACCTGTGACTCGGCTTGAAGAAAATGGAATGTCAGCATGCTCCTACTCTGAAGATATAGATGACAGCAGCTACTGGAGTCAAGATGTTTAAATTCACTTGTTAAACTAGTGATAATTTCCATGGCGTTGATAGAAAAAGGCAAAAATGGGGCAATTGCTCCTACTTTTATCCCATTTCACATGCAGTTATTGGGATGTGCATGTGCACATCCTGCCTGGTGCATCAGGACCTCCTGCTTCATTCCTTTGCCAGTCTGTGACGGTGCCCACAGTTTTGCTAGGAAATAGATGTAGCCTTGTGGGATTTCATACAGCTCAAAATAACAACACAATCTGAGAATCAACAATTCTGCAGTTCTGATCAGAAAAGAAAGGATGGTGAGATCTGCCCTCAGTGTCATAAAATACTGGTCTCATATTTAAAAAATAAAACAAAGTGCAAAGAAACGGGGGTTCTGTCCACTCAATGCACTAGGATCATTTAGTCCCAACAGTCCTTTGAAATAACCTATTCAAAAAGGCATTTGGAGTTTTAATTACATCTAGGAACTTGCTTAAAACATTTCTGGATTTATCTGAAATCCATTACTAATTGAGATTGGTTTATTTTGTTGAAAAGCAGGAACCGGAGCTGGCAGAAAGGCCTTGGGTTTATCAACAGATTCTAAATGCGTTGCGAGAGTCAAACATAAACTTCAGAAATGGTTGCCCAGTGCCTATTTATGTAGCCACAAGTTATAATGAAATTCAGGCCTTTCAATCTTAGAAGTCTTCACCACAAACTGCCTACAGGCAGCACTGCAAGCAGGTACAAGTGTTTCCCGTGTAGGAAAATGTGTGTCAGCGACGAGGACACTGGCTGGGAGGAAGGAGACCTGAGATCTGTCCTACGATGCACGGGGTGACACTGGAATCACAGAATCACATGGCTTTGGAAGGGACCTCTGGAGATCATCTAGTACAACCCCCCCCCCCCCCCCTTCTGTTTGTTGCCCTTAAAGCAGCAGCGCTGAGAAGGGCTTTCCCAGAGCACCACAGGAGGAGAGGAAAAGCAGGGCCGTGTTGCAGCTCCTAACGTTGTACTTTCTTAGGGACATGACTTCTGCTGTTGCCGTTCTTGTTTTCAAAACATACAATAATCTCAGTTTGGTCAAATAACAATCAAATACTATAATTTTAACCATGAAATCAATAGTCATGAAAATGGCCCTGGCTCATTATAGCTCTCTTGGGGATTTTTCAAACAGATAAGGATAACGGCAGAACATTAAAACTGGAGTGGATCAAGTACTAATTGTAAAAAAGATGCAGGACAATTTTCATGACTAAAGTAGGAATATTGCTCAGTTATGACTCTGAAATTACATTCCTCGTTTGCAAGTGTTTAGGCAGATTCATGTGTATTTCTCAAACTGTTCCTTAATTTCAAAACATCCCCTTTTTCAGCTCAAATGATTACCTGGTGTTCACCCGCTGTTGTGGCTAAACTCTTCCTTGTACAGTGGGAGGGAAACAAGAAAAAATACCATGTTTGTGTTGTGTAACCAGCACAAACACAGCCTAAGCCAGAACCCAGTGGCATTGGGTCAAAGCCATAACCAGTAAAAGAATAGCTGGATCAAGCAACCCAGGGACACACTGTGGCTGAAATTGATATAATACATTATGGAAATATTTAGGAATAACCATTCCCATTCTGTGTATTTACAAATACTCTGGTCAGCTGGTAGTTTCTGCAGCAACAGAACACTACATCACAGAATATTACATGTTCTATACCATTAGAGTCATCTGAACTTTGAAGAGGAAGAGTGCCTGTCTTTGCAGCAGACCTGTGATTGCTGGGAGTTCCTTCAGCATCCCCTTAAATTGCTGGCGTTTGGCTCATTTGTGCTGCTTCTATTCAATTGTTGTCTGTGTGATTCAATTTACCATTTAGAGCCATTACAGTGTGTCATGAACTTTCTTAATCTGAAATGTGAGAATCTTCTCTTAAATACGGAGCTGCTGAGAGGGAGGTGTTGTGGGGGCAGGTCCCACAGGACCCAGGGAGGGGAAGGAGGTGGAGAGACCTGATGAGGTCTCCCAGCATCACTTCCTCCTCTTCCTCCTCACCATTTCCTTCCTTCCCCACTTTGTGTCATTTGCCTCCCAACCACATATGGGAGCATCCAGGTAGGGACCTACAGGGTACACGGGTGGTTTCCCATAAAAGGATGAGTAAAAGGCTATTTGTCACCAGCTAGAGCATTGTGGCTTAGAGCTGAAATGTGGAAAAATTACAAATATTATTTCACTCTTTCCATGATCTGTTTCCCTGCTTGGTGTTAGCAATACCTGGTTAGCAATAACTAACAAGAAAAACGTATCTGCAGAGGAGATTCCGAGCTTGATTAATGCTGTTTGTCAGTTGAGCTGGGCAGAGCGTGGCTGTGTGGCGGGGAATCTCACAGCACAATCCTTCAGGCAAGGCTGAAGGGGCTGTAAACAAGCTATGAAAGTTTAATGACATTCAAATATCTGAATGACTCCTCAAACGGCGTAGTGGTTAGGAATTGTCCTGTACAGCTTTTGTAAAGAATTCACAGGGTTAATGACTAAAGAATGGAGTTCTGGTAATCAATATAGTCCTCTGGCTCTATTGATTGGAATCGCCTGCTTATTTTGCAGCTAAGATTTTTTTAGCCCATTCAGAACAAAGACACCCTAGGGGACTGTTAAGTAAATAGGCATTTAAGACTTTTTCGTTGCTAAGAAAGTAGTTAATTATTATTAGTGCTTAAAAGTCTCAATTTAGACAGAACATCCCAACGAACATCATAATTTCCCTAGTTTTCTGTGTTTTATGCAAATTCATGTGCATTGGCAGAGGTTTAGAAGCGTTCACCTGTTGGGCTGCACAAGGTGCCAAGGGATGCTGCAACCCAGGGATGGCTGAAGGCACCGAGCATCTTTGCAGGGGATCTATGCACTGAGAAGGATCAGGAACCCCAAACAGGTTCAATATTTGTAGGGTGATGACTGCTAAACAACACGAATATGCCAAGGAATCCTCATTGATCTTTTGCTGAAAGATGACATTCAGAGAGGTTGAGGAAGATGAGCTCCTGGACTTTATACATACAACGCTCTTCCTCAAAGAAAGTGCTTCACAAAACAAACAACTTTCTATAAACAAATAACAACTCTCTGCTGCTGCCCCTGTTTTTGCAGGCCAAATTTGCAGAGGATCTCCAAATCCTAAGGCAGGTGACAGAGCAGAGCAAGACACAACTGGACACTCTTTGCCTGGTGAGCAGCAGAGCCCGCAGTCTCCGCAGGTACCTGCCTGCCTTTGCTGTAGCAGATATCAGAGGACAGGAGAACCTCAAAAATCAAGGTCACAGTCCCATGTCTTTAACCAAGGATGGGAACAATATGGTCAAACACACGCATAGGTGTCTCCTGCAGAACCCAGCTGCAAACTCTTTCACACACTTTTCCATCAGACTAGACAAATCTGACAGGTTCTGTAAGATTCCCACTATTTTCACAGTAGAGCTGGAATCGTTATTATTAATATTCTTTTTTTACTGTCAGGCAAATTTTAACTTCTTTTTGCCTTTTTTTTTTTTTCATTTTTTGAGCAACCTGCTCTAGCAGGAAATGTCCCTGCCCAGGGCAGGGGTGTTGGAACTAGATGATCTTTAAGGTACCTTCCAACCCAAACCATTCTATAATTTTAAACCAGAAGCTCCTCCTTGCTGAGCAAAGAAAAGAGCGCAGGATGGAGTTTCCTACTGAACTGCTGAGTACAACGGAGCTGCTTTGCATTTTGATGCCACTTTAGTTTCCTTCTCTCTTTGCTTGTTCAACCATTCCTGCTTGTTACACTTGAAGCTGTGAACCCGGTGGATCAGAGAAAATATGTCCATTTGGGACTGCAAGCATCTTTCCCATCCCCCTTGAAAATTAATTTTCATAGCTGCTGCTAGTATGGGCATTTGATAAAAATACAGAGATCACACACCAGTCAACAACCACTTATTCACCAGCTGAGACATTAAGGAAACATCACATTTCATATAAGATCCAATTAACAGCTTTTTTCCCCGACAATGATTTCCTACATACTTAGGCTATTATATACAGTTTGGTAATATGTGGAAGTATTCATCGTGCCTGCATTCCCTGAAGCTAATCCTGTTTGTAGATTCTCCTCGCTTTCCCCTTCCTGGGATTCAGAGTGGAGATTCCTGACCATAGCCCATACAGAGCAATGGCTGGATTTTAGCCATAAGCAATACTGCAGATCCATAAAGTGATAGACAGAAAGGCAGCAGTGTTCCTAGCTTCACACACAGCTTAATTTTGTCCCTGCCTTGTCCAACTGCATCCACACACAGTATCTTTGCCAAGCATCACTTGGCCTCCTTGGCAGACCTTTTACCAACACTTGGAAACCTCTACTCTTTATCCAGTCCAACTCCTAACAGAGATCCTGTCCATATACAAGCTCTGAGTCTGAATTTAAGTCTCAACCCAAATCTGCTGCTGTCAAAAGTCCTGGCAAGTGAATTTTGAAGGTTTCACCACATGTAAATAGCCTCGTTCTGGTTACTGTTGAGATCTACCCTTTATCTGCATCAAGAACACCAGCAAGTAAAAGATCTGAGTTAATTGGTCTGAAAGAGGTTTAGGTAAAAGGGAATGTTACGATGCCTGTATAATGAGATCCACGGCAGGTACAAGACTTGAAAATCACTGTAGGTCCAATACAGAGGATAATTTGACAGATCCAGGATTTGAGCCAGTTTGCAGTTGATTTCAGTTCAGCAGAGTTTTCTGTGCTATACTCTACATATTACTGAACAACACCAGGGTGGAGTGGGACAAAGTGGGAGGAAGAGAAAGTAATGGTTTTCTCAAGTGCTTCTGAACCTTCTGATTCTCAGGGGAGAATCAAATTGGGAAGACAAATGGGAGGGAGCTAACCTTGATTTTGTTTTCACTGTGGAGTGTTCTTAAAAATTACTAATGAAAGCCACAGAGCACTTTGTTCAACAAAGTCTTTTACACTGAATAATGCAGATTCAGCCACACTGTAACCTTTTGAGAAATTTTGTAGGGAAAATTCCTGCACAATTTGGGATGTATGAAGGATTTTAAAAATTTGACAGATGTTCTATTTTAACTGATTGAGTTTCATAGTGCTCTTTTGATTTAAAAAAAAAAAAAAAGTTCAGAAGCATTTAAGGTTGGATAAGACACTGAATTTGACCCCAAAAGTTTTTAATTTTTTTAAAAGAATTTTTTTTAGATCATCAGTGAAGAAAAATAATCTGATTTTTTATGCAGTGTAAAGACCTTAAATGTATTTCCAGGAATGTAATGTTGAAGGAATAGCTGTAAACAGTGCATATTGATATCGGATGTGTAGTCATTAAGAAAGGCAGAAAAGGAAGGTCCAAAGCTAGGGAATTAATGCAATGTTGCCCAAGGGCTACATTCAAATACATTTATTTTTTCAATTTGTAGTTTTAGCTTTGCTGAATCCATCTGTTATTTTCATTTATAAATACTCCACTCTTCCTATCCTTCAGGTACCTTTTCCCTGTCTTTTTTTTTTTGATTGTTTGTTAGCTTCTCACTAAGACATGTGGGATCTCCCTGACGTGTGGAGTCAGAGGACATTTTGGATTGCTGGATAAAGTGCCATTTATCCTGGAACCCTATAGAAATTGGAGCTTTGTCTTTGCAAGGCCACAGAGGTAACTGCACTGTGTCCTACAAAGGAGAGGGCACAAGGATCCTCTACTGTCTTTCTGCACAATTTACTTGTTTTTTTCAAGGAAGAAAGTATTGATGTCCTCAATGGATGTCATGTTGGGTTAAATTTCTAACGGCCATGTATACCAAGTGCTAAGTCATGATAACACAGAGGGGAAAAAAAAAAAAAGAAAAAAGAAAGAAACTCCCAGAATATGGGGAAATCGTTAACATATGGCTCTGTCTTCTGTTTTCCAAGATGACACGTCTGGGTTACGAAGCTGACTCTGTGTTATGAGAAATTACATTTCTGTAAAAATTAGTAAAGGTGCTCCCTTGCTATGGTCAGCTGAAGTCCTGTTCTAGTGCAGCCAGCCACATAGATTGGGAATGGTTTCTAACAGCCTGTGGTGATGAGAGTTTCACATGGAGTGACCCCTTCCCACATACATCATGAAAATCATGGCTACTTTTATTTTGAGTTGAAAATGGAGATAAGCTTCTGAAGATCAAAGTTCTCTGCCAGGCCCTGACAGAGGTTCACTGTGTGACTTTACTCTGTCCACACAGACTGTTTTTGCTTCTCTTTCTCCACCTGTGTAACAGGGACAATAACATTCCTCCACCTAAAAAACGCCTTCGACATCCCCAAACAAAAAGCAAAAATACTCATAATCACCTTATATCACCTGCATCTCAATTAAATTTTTACTAGAAGTATCTCCCTCCAGTAGATATGTAAAATGTATCTTCATGGTTTGGTTATTTACTATGGTTTGCATGAATTATAGAGCAGTAATCTTATACCTTGGTATTCAGAGTAACACAACACACTAGAAATCCACCCAAGCAATTACTTTTCTGATCTATTGCCAGATTCCTTTCATATCAGCTGCAGCAGCTTGCAAAACCTAACAAATAACATTTTACATAGGCTTGTAGTCTATATTCAATTTTATCTGATTATTTTTAGCACAGTGATTTGAGAATCCAAATTACAGCTAAGAAAATGGAAAATTCATTTTCCAACAATGCCTTAAGCTTCACTAGCATTTTAGAGTAGAACATTTCTGTGATGGCCTTTGATTCAATCCAGGCTGAACGAAAGACATTTCATCACCACAGAATGCATTTCTTTATTTGCCTTGGATCTATGATTCTGTCAGTATTGAGAGAAAAGAAAAATCAATGCTGCACTATAAACCTCGGGCAGCCCCTGGCCAACGTGGTCAGCATGGTGTGAGCAAAGGAAATGGCAGGGGAAAAAAATTGACCGCTCAGCAATAGTGTGGCACAGTAACGGACAAAGCTCTGGGCTAATAACAGCTTGCAATTACACATGGAAAGCCAAAGCTTGTAGGGCATTCAGTACGAAGGGGATGTAATACAATTTATTGAACCACCGGTTAGAGTTCTGCAGCTTCTCAATAAAAAAAAAAAAAAAGAGCTGTGGACCTGTACTGCTTAAAAGACAGACTTATATGGTGCCAGCAGGGGAAGGAGACTTGAAGAAAGCAGAAAGCCCTTCCTTTTTATGTCTTGGATAGTGAGCAAGTGGGAGAATGCAGCCTATTTATGCTTTCTAAAAATACACCAGCCTGGCTTAAAGGGACAGCCCGCGCCGCCGCTGCTGCCGCTGCCGGTGCCCCCGCTGCCGCTACGGACGCCTGCACGCACACAGGCACCCCGCACGCCTGAGAGGGCACACCGAACCGGGCACCCCATTTTAATCCCTTACACGTACTGCATCCAGGCTGACAGCACACCGGACGTCCTGCCATTGTGGAAAAGCAGGAAAGAGTGGCAGGACACAATCTTGGCTCTGACACGGTTATTTACCCGGGAGAAGGTAGGTGTTGCCGCAGGAGAAAGTAGAAGATTAAAGCACTAGTAAAACAGAAATGAAAATCTTGACCTAAGAAGAGGCATCATTGATAAGCACGCTCGCGAACAGACAAAAATGAAAACTTTCAACTAAAAGCCAGTTGTTTACAGCAATCAAAGGAGGTGGCAGCATTTTCGGGAGGTCAGGCTCCAGCAGTGAAGGTCGGCAGTGCAGACTGAGGCCGAGCCCCTCCTGCCCACCCACCGTGCCCATGCCAGGCAGGCAGCTGGGGACACTGGCCACTGCCACATCCCCGGTCACTGGCCCATTAGGGGTTGTGCATCCACCAAGGAGAAGCAGGCTTTGCTCGGTGTGATCACAGAGCAGCCTTACTGCAATACTGTAACCTGCACACCACATGTTTACATTTATTTGTGCTTTTACGGATAAATTATGCTCTGCAGATGGTGATGAAAAGTTTTGTCATTTGATTTCCTGAAGGCAGGATTAAGTCCTACAGCCAGAGGTGCCAGGTATTGCCCAGGCTCGGCTGAATCCCTGGCGCTGGCAGGGCTGGGCCCGACTGAGAGAGCTCAATAGCCTTTGGGAAGCAGCAGCAGCACCCACTGGGAGCTGGGAGAGCTGGGAGCTGGTGTGACTAGGGCAGAGCTTGCCTTGGAGAAACCTCTGCATGGTATCACACTGACCATTCTCTGGCCACGACTGCAAAAATGCACATTTATCAGAGAAGAGATTATCTCTTTGCATCAGTTTTGGGCATTTGAAATAATTACTGCCAAAACAGCAGCAGGCTGCTCAAAGCCATGATTTAGAGTCAGGATCTACCTTTCCCTCAGGGTTGGTAAAACACAGCAGGACCTTTAATACCCAGCAATCAAATTCTGCCCATCCTGGGGACCCTGATCTTTGCAGTGCCGTATGGGTGCTTCATTTGTACATATTGATAAGGAACATTGTTTCTCAAATTTTTGTCTGACATTGAATTCCTAAGTACTACAATGATGCAGTGAAGAATGTGTGGAGAACAACTCTAAAAACAGACACAACGTTTCTAGCTATTTTGCAGTCTTAATTGAAGACATCGCACTCCCCTCGCAATGCAATATAGCTACAAGTCTCCTCATCCTCAGTAATAAGTAACAGAGCCAGATTTTCCTCTATCATCACCAGAGGAAGCAGACAACCCACAAAACTGTTGTATGCCACCCCAGTGAGAACCTGGCTCAGAGATATTTCTATCTAAAATTTTATTTCTAGAATTCCAGCCTAAATATTTTACCCCTTCATATTTTCACATCAGCCTCTTTCCTCAGTATAATTTATGGCTCTGATCTTGCACTTGTGGGGTCACTCCTCCAGGTTTCCCTTGCACGGGAGCCAGGTTGTCCCCTGCCCATCACTGTGCACCAGAATTAACACAGAAGAGGATACAGCGCATCTTTTATGACAATTATAATGGAGTTCCCTGTAACTCTATTCTGTGCACGATAAAAAAAAAAAAAAAAAAAGCCTCGCATCAAGCAGTCACTCAGCAAATCCCTCGCCCCTTATCATAATTAAGTCTTTCTACATGACATGGCACAAGAGATAAGGGATTTGTATTTGAGATGTGAAGTACCCGCTGGAGTGCGGCGGTGCCGTCGCCCCGGTTGGTGCGGTGGTGCCGGCAGCCCTGGCACAAAGGCAGCCCCTCGCCCGCCACTTCTCTGTTCCAGCCATAGGGATGGGGGAGGAGGACGGGAGCGCTGACCATTCCCAATGTCACCTGCAGAGAGCCATTAGCCCGCTCAGCCCTCTATTCCTACATGCTGAATCAAATTAATCTAACAAAAACAGATGACCTGTGAGCTCAGCCTGCCTTACAGCAAAGTCAAACGGGAGCGAGGGGCAGTGGCGACCAGCGAGGCTGGGAGGAACCGCGCCGTCCCCGCTGCCCCTCACCGTGGCCTCCAGCAGATCTCCCCCCGTTGCCGGCTGTCACGTCCCCACACCTCGGCCATCTCTCCCTCCGCGGCCAGACGAACCCTCTCTCGTCTACCTTGGTCGGGCTGTGCGCTACCCCCTCCATGACACACGTCCACACACACACACACAGAGCTGCTGACCTAGAGGTGTTAGCCACTCCGCAGCTGCCGTTCTTCTCACATTAATCTATAGGAATCAATGGACATTTCATTAGAGTAATCAAGTGTGGATGCATCCCGCATTTATATCCCGCGCCTCCCCCTCCCCCAGCTGCTTTCACAGGCTAATTGGTCCTACAGCAAAGACTACGTGGATATTTTTCCCTACAGATGAGTGTCAAGAGCAGTTTTTTACTGCTGGCTGAAATACCTATCAATAGGGAGGTTGTATAAAAGCCTTCACCCATCAGGCTGCGTTGCTGATGCTAATACATTATGCACTCTTGGCTCTCACACACCCGACCCCCTCCTTTACACCTTTATCCCATACCATCGCCTCTTACATTTACTTTGATACGAGAATTAACCTATTGCATTTTCTTATTAAAAAAAAAAAAAGATTGCAAGAATGAATACTTCTCTCCTAGTTCACAAAGCATTGAGGGAATTTATCACATATTCACCTTTTTATTTTCAGTCAAACCTCTTCATCTTCCTTACTGTGATATCTTCTAATTTCTTCTGATATTTTGGGGTTTCTATGCATACTAGTGTACAATGACCCTTCCTGAAAGGTACAGACACCAGCATTGTTTTCAGCACCCTTTGTTGCTGGGAGGGGACGCTCTCATCTCTGCTCACCTCCATAAAACCAGCAAAGGTTTAACAGGGCTTAGGGGGGCTGAGAAAGGTCACAAGAGCTGCTGTCCCTAAAAATGTGTATGTGACAGGAGCTGGTGACTGAGCTGTGTCCTTACAGTCAGGGGACCAGGGGTCCCCTTTGGATCATCATTTGGCGAGAATGACAAAATGTGACAATACTTGTTTGAACAAAAGGTTTGAAAGTGAAATTTTTCATAAGATCACTGACTTTTCGTTTGAAAATAATTCCACCAGGAAGGTGGGCACCTAACAACTCATCTTAAAACCATACAAAAGCTTCAGAAATGCCATTGCAGAGCAGGCAGCAGCCCAGGGAAGGCAGATGGTGACTTGGAGGTGCCATGCTCCTGGAGGAGGGCTCCTGGGGCATGGGGGGTGAGGACCTCCATATGGGGCACCCTCCATTGCCGCAACCCTGCTGTGGGCCCTTCAGGCAGCACTGAGACCAGGCAGGGTTGCAGGATTGGCAAGCCCACACGTTTCTGAGCCAGAGGATTAGGCCTTGGTACTTAGCAAGGTGAAAGTGGACAATTTGCTACGGGAAGAAAAGAAGTCGGTTTATTTAAGCCATTTTGATTGTTGCCAGAGAAGGCAGACTGACAAAACTAGAAGCCACTCTTCTTTTACAGACAAAAAGCTGCAGCAAAGATGAGGGTGATGTGAAAGTCCATCACGTGGCACCATCACCATGCACAATGGGGAACCTCCAAGGAGGAAGAGCAGAGCTCAGGAAGCAGCAGGGATGGGGATTTTGGCCTTCCTTGCACTTACCACAAACAGGCAACTAAACTTTTCTCTCTTAGTAACAATTTTCGACCATTAGAAAGATGAGCTGAATTCAAAAATCACTGTCTTGTGATAGCTGATAGTTCTGGTGTGTCATTACCCACCTTTCAAGTCATGTCAGACCTGGAAAAAAGCATATTTTCTAGGCAGAAAGGCACTTGAATGAAAGAGATTCAAGTGAAAATATCTCTTTTTTGACCTGTTTTTAGAACTTCCAGCATCATTACCTGAATTTACCCCAGGTGGAAGCACAGCCCCATTGGCTGCTGGTGCTACAATACATTATTTGTAAACATTTGGATACATTGCAGGGATGTGGAATTGCTTCCAACTTCCCGACTTTCCATGTGGCATGCAATTTTCAGTTCTGCTTAATGAACACCTTTTTTTTTAAAAAAAAAAAAAAACCAAACCAAAAAACACCATAACAAAACCAACAAAAACCCAACCCTAAAGCCTGCTTTTTGCTTATGGCCAAACTCATGAAACTGCAATGAAGAAAAATGAACCTGCTGAAGGGGATTGACCCCAAATGCTCAAGAACGGGTCTTTCAAGACTAACGAGAGAGTTTGCATTTGCTTTTGCTGCCAGATCTCTTTCCTGAGGGCACACTGCATAATGCAAAAAGAGCTACGTGGAAAGTTTGGTGCAGAGGATGAAAATAGGAGCATTCGGCTGTTTTACAAAGAGATGAGGTTCTCTTCCCCTTCCCCCTCCACACATTTTTCACTGTAAGCGAAAATGAAACTTGTGCTTTTCAGAGGAAATGGCTGCTAAAGGTTAAAGGGTAAGTCTTCCTCGCTGCAAGCATACATTTTTGCAAGCTGAATCTTAACCATGTGGCTAGCAGCACTCACACTGAAATAACTGCAGAGAGCTTGGAAGAAGAGTGGGGAAATAGAGGGCAAGAGCATCAAAAGAACATCCCAAAATTGATTCATCTGCTCTTTTTTCTCCTTCATTTGAGTTCTGGCCACCTCCTTTTCCCTATTATACATTCCATTTCAGAAACAAGATCGTTATTCAGAGGTGGAGGGCATGGAGCTGTGCCAAGGGAGCAAGAGCATCTCTCTGGGGTTGCCGTGTGGCAGCCTGCAAGGGCAGGTACGTTTGGGGCAACGGGTAACTCAAGCCTTGACTCCTTGCCCAGCCAAACCAACCAGTGAGTGTATTCGTGCAGCAGATGTACCCACGTAGAAACACAATGTCACCACATCACAACCCACTGAGAAGAGAGCAGAGGGAGGCAGGAGGGAGCTGCTGCCCACTTTAGCTCACCTCTCTGGTTGCTTTTGGGTAAGACAGTTCATCATTTGGCTCTTGGAATTTTCCTGGTGAAGGAAGAAACAGTGAAACAGTATCTGAATGGTCCTGAAAGAAGTTTCTTGGACTTTTAGATATTTCTGTTTCGTACAATGCTCATAGGAAATACTTGATCCCAAGTAAACACAAACACTCATTAGTATTCACGTAAACTTGAGAATATTCCTGGATAATACAGTTTGCTATATTAAAGACAAAATAGGATAAACAGGAGTAAAATCAAAAACACACCTTCTGGCAGCACATTGTTTGTAGAATGCAAACGTGAGTAAGATTGAGTGGATTAACGCAGAAGATAAATAGAGAGCAATATAGCACAGATGTACATCCATAAGAATTACAACCATTTAGTTTCAAATGAAGACAGTTGTCATAAAGCAGCAATTCCAGATTTGAGGAGGACTCAGCATTTTCTTATTTCTTCCCTCTTGTCCCTCCCAAATAAACACTGCCTGGTAAGGTGATGGTGGGGTTTGGTGCATTTAGCTCAGAAAAGCTAAAGTCTTAGCGAGACACTGCAGGGTGCAGGGTGGGATGGGCAGAAGGATGGCTGGGAAATGGCTAGTGCCCCTAGGGCCAGGGCAAGGCCCCTTTGCAGAAGGTTGTATGTAGGTGCCAAGTCTCTTCTGGAGAGGTTCCCCAGCCACCCCTGGGGCAAAAGACTGTGCAGCAGCTGCATCCGCCCTGTGGGGCTGGGGACCTGTCTCCCTAAGCAGCCTCCACTCCTTGAAATGGCACAACAGAAATGAAACATCACAGAAGGGTTGTTGCTGATTTAGGGTTACTCCTACCCAGGAAAGGCTATTTTCATTGCTTTCCAAGAAAGCTGAAACGGCCCGAGTATTAAGAAGCTCCTTGCGCTTGTTCTTTAATGCAGCTCTTTGAGTATGTTTTGGGTTTGAGGTGTATTGATAAATTAACATCAAGGGAAAGAAAAACAAACACAAAAGTTAGAGAGTTTTTCTGAGTTTGGGCTGTGTATTACCCATCAGTTAAAGGGTTATGTTCAGCTTTCACTGACACCTTTATGCCTCTGACCTCAGTGGAGCTGCTTTGATTTACCAGCCACTAATAGGTGAGAATCAACCTCCAGATACACACCTCAGCATTTCTCCCCTTGGCTATGGACATAGGTACACATCCGCTTTCTTTTAAGATTGTAACATATGCTTTTAATTCAATGGGTGAATTTTTGCTGAACTTTACTCTTCAACTGTCACAGATGTGATTTCAAGGGTTACTGAAAATGGCTCTGCACAGATTTTAACTTCTTTATGAGATGCAAAATAAAAAACCACACACCCATCTATTTAATCTTGCTGTAGGAGTATCAAGAACTTAAATTCTAACTTATCCCTCTGAAGCCAAGTAACTTCTGATAAAGCCAGAAACATGGCTGTATTGGTCTACATGAAATAAAAAGTTGTGTTTGACATTTGACATTCTCAACGTGGACGATCTCAATGTAGCCTCTTGAAATTTGGATAAGCTTTTTGGGTAAGCTGAAATACCTGAAGGAGACACTAAGATCAGCCCAAAGTGGTTGGATGCATGTACCCTAAGGGGTCAAAAATCTGAAGCTGTTTTATTTTTTTTTTCCTCATGACAAATTAATGTATTGTACAGCCTTTCTGCTGCTACAGATTCCCTTTCTTTCTACAAAGAGATAATGAAGGTAAATTATTTGCATTCAGTCTGCTGCATAAGAGTTGTGTGTAGGAGAAACATCTTTTCCATTTTAGAATGACCAAACCACCAGTCAAAAGATGAGGACATGAAAAAATGGTGCCTTGTTAGCTGTGCTCAAATGTGAAAGCTGGGCT
This sequence comes from Scolopax mira, assembly GCA_004320125.1. NCBI lineage: Eukaryota > Metazoa > Chordata > Aves > Charadriiformes > Scolopacidae > Scolopax > Scolopax mira. The sequence goes on along the minus strand of BJBW01000775.1, from coordinate 22,536 downwards.
GAGAAGTTTTGAAGGCAGTGATACTCATAGACCCTGTCTGCGCAGCGTGTAGGGCACAGAGGTCCTGGCTAGTCCCTGTGGCTCTGGGTGTGAGTGGGAGGCAAATGGGTGAACGAAGCGATGATCTTAGACAGGGTCTTCCTGAACTCTTATTTCAGTAGGAAGGTTGAAAGATGGCACACCAGCTTTTTCCTTGCCTATACTGATGGGAATCAGAGTATCAGCCATTCGTGCGACACTGAAACCTGCATATTTCCACTGAAATTTCCCTCCGTGACAAGTCTCTGCCTTTTTTTTGGCACTACATATTTGAGTTTCTTCAAGCTTTCTCTGAAGAGAGCTCCTTAGAAGACAGTCCTAGGCAACATGCAGCCAGCAGGGTGGCTGAAGGCTGCCCAGGCTTCTTACTCTGCTCTATCCGCTCCCGGTCTCCTTTTTTCACATGCTAGTTCTTTCTGTGCAAGTAAAAGTGAGTGGTCCATCTTACAACTGCCCTGACTCAGCTTTTCCCTTTTCCAAGTCCCACCTAATGCCAGCTGTGCTCACAGAGATACCTTTCAGAGCCCCTTTCCCACAGAGTGACACTAAGGGGCAGTGTACATTCTGTAATTGGAATAAACAAAAACATTTCCAAGTATATGTACACTGCCAAGAAAAGCAGATTGCTGACTGCTGAAGATGATGACTTAGATTTCATATATGGTATTAGTAAATATATATATATATATATCATAGAATCATATTGGGTTGGAAAGGACCTCTGGAGGTCATCTAGTCCACTCACCCCCGCCAGAGTGGGTCTACCTACAGCACATTGCACAGGAACTTGTCCAGGTGGGGTTTGAATGTCTCCAGAGAAGGAGACTCCATCTCCTCTCTGGGCAACCTCTTCCAGTGCTCTACCACTCTCACAGTAAAGGAGTTCCTCCTCATGTTTAGGTGGAACTTATACACAAGTTTGTGTCCATTTCCTCTTGTCCTGTCACTGGCCACCACTGAGAAAAGACCAGTCCGCTCCTCCTGACACCCTCCCTTTAAGCATTTGTAAGCATTGATCAGATCCCCCCTAAGTCTTCTCAAGACTAAAATGACGTGTCATAGAATCATAGAATGGTTTGGGTTGGAAGGGACNNCAGGTTGCTCAAAGCCCCATCCAGCCTGGCCTTGAAAACACCTCCAGGAATGGGGCATACACGACTTCCCTGGGCAACCTGTTCCAGTGCCTCACCACCCTCACTGTAAAGAATTTATTTCTAGTATGTAATCTAAATCTCCCCTCTTCCAATTTAAAATCGTTATCCCTTGTTCTTTCACCACACTTCCTGACAAAGAGTCCCTCTCCAGCTCTCCTATAAGCTCCCTTCAGATATTGAAAGGCTGTTAAAAGGTCTCCTTGGAGCCTTCTCTTCTCCAGGCTGAACAACCCCAGCTCTCTCAGCCTGTCCTCATAGGGGAGGTGCTCCATCTCTCTGATCATCTTTGTGGCCCTCTGCTGGACCCATTCCAACAGGTCCATGTCCTTCCTGTATTGAGGACTCCAAAGCTGGACACAGTACTCCAGGTGGGGTCTCGTGAGTGCAGAGTAGAGGGGCAGAATCCCCTCCCATGACCTGCTGGCCACACTTCTTTTGTTGCAGCCCAGGATGTGGTTGGCTTTCTGGGCTGCCAGTGCACATTGCTGGCTCATATTAAGCTTCTCATCCAGCAACACCCCCAAGTCCTTCTCCTCAGGGTTGCTTTCTAGCCATTTTCCGCCCAACCTGTATTTGTGCCTGGGATTGCCACGTCCCAGGTGCAGGACCCTGCACTTGGCTTGGTTAAACTTCATATGATTTGCACAAGCCCACCTCTCAAGCCTGTCCAGGTCCCTCTGGATGGCATCCCTTCCCTCCAGTGTGTCGACCACACCACCAAGTTTGGTGTCATTGGCAAACTTGCTGAGGGTGCACTCTATCTCACTGTCCCACTGTTCAACAAAGATGTTGAACAGCACTGGTGCACTGGTCCCAGTACAGACCCCTGAGGAACACCACTCATCACTGGCTGCCAATTGGACATGGAGCCATTGACCACAACCCTTTGAGTGCAGCCAGCCAGTCAGCTCCTTATCCACCATGTGGTCCATCCATCGATTCCATGACTTTCCAATTTTGAGACCAGAATGTCATACAGGACAATGTCAAATGCTTTGCACAAGTCCAGGTAGACAACATCCGTTGCTCTGCCCTTGTCCACCAAGTGTGTGGCAGTATCATAAAAGTCCACCAAATTTGTTAGGCATGATTTGCCCTTGGTGAAGCTGTGTTGGCTGTATCCAATCACCTCCTTATTTTCCATGTACCTTAGCAGAGATTCCAGAAGGATCTGCTCCATAATCTTGTCAGGCACAGAGGTGAGACTGACTGGCCTATAGTTCCCGGTCTTCTTTCTTCCCTTTTTTGAATATCAGGGTTATGTTCCCCTTCTTCCAGTCTGTGGGAACTTCACCAGTCTGCCACAATTTCTCATGGATACGATGGAGAGCGTCTTAGCAACTTTATCCACCAGCTCCCTCAGGACCCGCGGACGGATTTCATCAGGTCCCATGGAATTATACACCTTCAGGCTCCTTAAGAGGTCTCAAACCCAATCATCTCGTACTGTGGGCAGTTCTTCATTTGCAGAGCCCCTGGTTTTGCCTTCCGTGACATGGACAGTGTGGTTTGAGCCCTTTCCAGTGAAGACTGAGGCAAAGAAGTTGTTCAGTAGCTCAGCCTTATCCATATCCTGGGTGACCGGGTCTCCAGTTTCCTTCCAGAGATGGCACACAACTTCCCTAGTCTTGCCTTTGTCCCTGACACATCTGTAGAAATTTTTCTTATTGTCTTTGATGTTCTTGACTAGATTTAGTTCTGCCTGGGCTTTTGCTTGCCTGATCTCATTCCTGACCACTCGGACCGTTCCTCTGTATTCTGCCCATTCTACCCGTCCCTGCTTCCACCCTCTATAGGCCTCCTTTTTGATCCTGAGCTTGTCCAGCAGTTCCTTATTCATCCTCACAGGTCTGCTGGCTATTTTGCCCGAATTATTGTTTGGGATGCACCTCTCCTGAGCTTAGAGGAGGCGATCCTTGAATACCAACCATCCCTCTTGGGCCCCTCTCCCCTCCAGTTATTTCAGTCCCTCAGCCTTTCCTTATAGGAGAGATGCTCCAGGCCCTTAATCATCTTTGTGGCTCTTTTCTGTACCCTCTCCAGCAGTTCCCTGTCCTTCCTGAACTGAGAAGCCCAGAACTGGACACAGTACTCCAGATGGGGCTTCACCAGGGCAGAGTAGAGGAGCAGGATGACCTCCTTCAACATGCTGGCCACGCTCTTCTTGATGCACCCAAGGATGCCATTGGCCTTCTTGGCCACAAGGGCACATTGCTGGCTCGTGGTCATCCTGTTGTCCACAAGAATTCCCAGGTCTTTTTCCTCAGAGCTGCTCTCCAGCAGGTCAGCCCCCAACCTGTACTGGTGCAAGGATTTTTTTATTAAGGTTTTTTATTCTGCTTATATAAGTGAAGAAAAATAAACGCACTGTAAGAACTATACTGAGGTCTGTAGAAAGTCCCCTTTTTTCCTTTATCTGAAGCAAAGGCAGAAGAAGAGGCAGTCCAGGAAAAAGACATTCTAAAGAAAACAGTTATGTCCAAAGCCCAGGGTTGTACATTATTTATAATGTGTAAAAAGCCTATACACTTGGTTACCACTATAACCCGTCTGTTTGGAGAGCAGTCTATGGCTTTATAAACTAACCGATGGTCTTTCTTGAGTTTTAATAGCTGCAGCTGATGTAGAACTGAAGGGATCACAAATGTCTTCATTCTCTGCCCTGTGAGCCACCAGTACAGAGGAATAACGCAGAATACCACTATGTGGTAGTCATAGAAACAAAAGTTATCAATGTAAAGGTTTGAAAGTAAGTATAAAAGTTTCTGTTGAGTTATATGCCACTCTTTACTTAAAGAGGATTTATCATAACACATTATTTTTCTAAAACAAGAGCATAAGCCTCTATGTTACTCTTGCAGACCTTCTGGTGTGTTGATTGTAACAGGAAAAATGTAATCCTTGGGGAAAAAGTGAAGCTGTTTTGAACCTGTGCAGGGAGCAAGAGGGTCTGTCTGACAGCAGAGGATGGGAGCAGATAAGGCTCCCTCCAGGAGAGGTTCTAGATGGGGCAGGAGAAGGGATTACATTAATCCCTGTCCCACTTACAGACCCCGCTGGCCTTCAAAAGGTATTCTTGAGCTGAAGAGATGAAAATATTCCTAGTGTTGGATCTGTTAAGAGGCTCTTCATAAAATGTCACAGAGCTGGTTTACAGAAAATGGATCCACTTCCTTTCATCTGCCTTAAGGGTTTTGGCAGTTATTGGGGTTTGTGAGTTTGCTAATAGCAAGAAGAAAGACTCTAAAGTGGCAGAAGTGGGAAACGAATCATGCTGATGCTGCTATGCTTGCAGCCCCCAGACCTGTGCTAAGGTTTCATTTCTGTGATGAACCTTCCACAGAGACCAGCCAGTGTAAATGAATGCAAAAAGCAAGACCTTCCACCAGCTGCTTTCCTCCGCGTCACACACATCTTTAGCCATTAAACACCACCCCCCCACCCCCCCCCAATTGCTATGATGAACACCCACTCTGTAGGGCAGCTTTCTTGCTTTCCCATTTGCCCAGTGATAGCAGAATGACCTCTTGGTCAAACTTTGTTTTGACATTTCTAACCACACCCCCTCTAAAAAAAAAATTAAAATTTCAAAGTACCAATATTGGCATGTTTTTTATTTTTCACTTTTAAGTGAAATTTTAAGGTAGATAAAAGAAAGACTTCAGAGACTGCAGTGTGTTTTTTGCTTTACAAAGTGTTGCTGGCACTAGTCATTTTAATATATAGCAATAAAAGTGAAGGTGTGAGGACTATTGCACTACGATTTGCAGATGGCTGCTCAGCTCAGCACCGCTTACGTTGCTGCAGGTGGCTGCAGGAAAGGGGTCCCCTTGGTAGCCCCCATGGCTGTTTGGAGCTGGGGCTGAGCACAAAGCCTCACCAGGCAGGCCCCGAGTTACAACAGAGTGCAGGGCCACACACTATCATCTCTATTTACAGAAGTTGGTGGACTTTCCTCCTCAGCTAAATAGCCTGGCAGCCTCAGAGATTGGCTTTGAGTTTTTGGTTTGAACAAATCAATGAACTACAAGGAAAACTACAAAAGCAACAACAAAAGGAACGTTTTCTGGATGTTACCTGCAAATCCACATGGTTTTTAAAGAAAAATCTCTAACAAAAAGGACACCAGGAGCAAGACAAGTTTCTCCTATAGTACACACATCTGTGCAAAACCACAAAATGCTCTGATAGCAGGTTGCTGCTTATTCCATACCGACATGTATCTATTCTGAACAAAAACAAAGACTTGTTGAGAGTCACTTTTAGGCTGTTTGAGTCCCTCAACAGAGCTGTCAAATAATTTGTAATGGAACTTAGAAAAATTATAGTTTTTAAAGTTGGTTTGTGACCTGCGTTTGTACTGGCCTCAGAGGAAGAGGGTGGCCTAAGCAGTTCCCAGGTGAGGTCAAGTGTGAGTAGGAATATGCAGATGGAATTTCAATTAGTTTTCATCATCAATCTTTCAGCCTAATTACATTTAATTCACACGTGACCAACTCTGCCCCACGGAGGGCCAAGGAAGGGAGGGGGCAGAACAGAAAGACATGAAGGTGACTTGAATAGCTTGAGTACTAACATCAATAAACAAATGTTTATTACTGATGATAATGACTCCTACTTCTTATGCAAGACTGAAAATAGAGAGCACTGTACAAGCATTAACTAATCAATGATCTAATTAATGATTCAAGATCCCAAATCAACAATGGAATAGGGCGAGTGCTCCACTGGAGCCACTCTGGCGTGGAGGAGCCCCACTCACCCACAGGGTTCTGTCCCCAGCATGGACTCTTGGTGAGCAGTGTCCAGACCTTTAGTCCCCACCAGCACTGTGCATGGTACCTGAGGAGCCACCTGCTCCTTTCAGAACATTTGGGTGACAAGTTTGAGACAAAATGGGCTCCGAGCACCACCTTTGGTGGGTTTTCAATGGGGAAAAGTAATAGGTTGCAAAAACTACAAACAAAACAGCTCTTATCTTAATAATACTAATTACACATGTGAGACATATGCTGAATAAGATAACTCTCATTTACCTGGAAAGCTTCTTAATACTACGCTGGTATTGGTGCTTTGCCAGCCAGCATTACAGGTTCACAAACCAAGCAGACAGAGAGAGGATCAAACAGTTGATGCCCAGCCACGCAAGAAACCCCAACGTGCCAGGGGAAACTACTAGCAGGTCCCCGAGACAGCATTTCTCTGCTCCTCCCTGCACAGCACTGCTACCTGCCACCATGTCCCACCACCTCGATACATCAACACATCTTAAAGTAATACTATTTTAAAGTATGTTTTCATGTATTTTGAGATGGTTAAGTCTGGCTTGTATGGAAATGGAGATTCTTCAGGTTTGATTTGCCTTTTTACAGACCTAGTTGATTTTTTTTCTTAATCCATATCTTAAAATCAAGTTAGATACATCAAAGAATATTTTAAGTTTTCAAGTCTGAGGTCCAAACTCATTATTGGTGTAACTGCTGTAGAGATAACCAATAATCTTACCCAGATTCTGGACTTTAGACAAATTTTATCATCCCTGAGGATTATGTAGAGTTTACTTATCAGGAGCAGAACCCAATCACCTTTCTCTGCCCCTTGGCTGAGGAGTGGACTTTGCAGCCCCGTTGAGCCGTGGATACCACATCTGGGAAACGTATCAGCATGATGGATAATAAATGGGACTCGCTAGATCCCAGTGCTGGGAAGCAATTGTGCTGTTTTGCTTCTGTGTGTAGAGGTGCACATGAATGGGCTGAATGTCACAGAGATTTGTAGATAACCAAAGCTTGAAGCTGTATGGTTTATATTTTACTGATGGAAGGTCCTGCTTTTCATTGATCTTCATTCACTAAATTTGGACATTTGGCTACCGGAAAGAACCAAGTAGCTTTTAACTCCATCTTTCACCTCTCTCCAGGGCCTATGAGACACATTGTTTTGTTTTAAAGTACTGATGAAACTGAAGGGGAACCCCTATTTTAAACATTCAAAAATATTTGGAGAATTTAAAACTGAGGCTGAATTAGGGTTTACATTTGCATCTTGGGCTCCCCTTTACGTTTTATAGGGAAGTAATTGATCCATGTAAAGTGCTTCTACCTCATACTGAGAATGCAGCATGTAGGGCCTCAATATTTTATATGAACAATTCCTGTTTTTAATGTTTTATTAATGTTAGCCTGAGATATCGTGTGTTACTGTTTAATTGCTTGGCTGCAGCCACTCCTGTACTGGAAAGCCTTGAAAAAGAGATCAAGTACGGAGTGATTATTGTCCAAAACACAACTGGATTTCAAAACAGAATTTTTTGAGTTTAATTTCACATCTTAGAATTTAAATCAGCAGTATGGCTGTTTGATGCCATTCACCCCTAAGATGAAGCCTATATTCCAGCTGTTGCATTCCATCGCACAAAACATCTGTGTGATTTAGCTAGGTCTGTCTGATGCTTTACAGGGTCTCAAGCAGGACTTATATTATTCTTTTCAAATATGAGGGAATAGAAGTAAAATATCTTCATTTAACTGCTAAGGAAAAACATGCCTCACAAATTTGAGAGATTTAGACCTTCTTTCAAGTGTACTGCATATGGATATTTGCAGACATAAGATGAAAACAGCTTGTCTCAGTTGTGTTTCTTTGAAATGACTAGTCAATCTGCAAAAGCATTTCTCTTATTCTCAGATATTTTGTGTACATTGTTCTATTTTTGGAATAAAATCTTTGGAGTTTAAATCACTGCAAAACATGAGCTAAGCAAAACTGCATTTTGCAGATCTGTGATTGAAGTGTTAACATATTGTGGTTGCAGAAAGCATAAAAAGGACAGACTAGAGGAAGGGAAAGAACTTTCATTAAAGGATTAATTAGACAAAACAAGGTAATAAAAGGGACTCCAAGAGGCTCACTCTTTAGAGATTTCCATAATTGTGCTCTTTACAAACGAGTTTAATCACCCAAAGGAAGAACCAACAGTCAGATGAGGAAGTGGTCAATAAGAAACAATAACTGACCACTGCATTACTGGGGTATCTCATGCCCATCAGGCCCAACATCCGGATTGCTAAAGTAATGCCCTAATGAATCCTGACTTGGGTTTGTGTCACTGCGGTGAGCTCCTGAGATCTCGTTCTATTCTGGGGAAAAAACAGTTCCGCTTAAATTTTCTCCTGTCATCTAGGGGCTGCTAGCATACATATAGGATGTATATTTTAGAGGTCAAATAAATCAATACAAATCAAAACAAATCAGAGATATGGTAAACGAACACTCCAGCGTTATTAACTGCCTCAGAACAATAATTTTCCATTTTTTTTTCTTCTATGCTTGTTCCTCAAAAGCTTTAGTGGAATAAACAATAGAAGAAAGAAAATGAATATGTAAAGTATCTTGGTCTCTTCCCATGTGTAATAAAATGAAAACAAATGTTCTCACTTCTACAAACTCCACCACATCAAATTAATAATGGAAAACATCACATCAAAGCACTCTTTGTGCTCAATAGCCTGTGGCACATTTGGACTCATCAATAGATGTTCAACAATATTACAACTTGTTTAAATCTTGGTAAAGTAGTGTTATGTACTATTGTTATTGACTTTCTTTTTCTAATTATCACCCAAAGGTGACAGATGATACAGCACTAATGATCAGACTGTTTAAGAGCTGAATCAGCTTAGAATCCCAACTCATTAAACCTCAGCAGAACTAAAAGATTCCTTGCACTTGAAGGCTAAAAGCTTCACCTCAGTAACAACGTTTTGGTCAGTTATACAGGATACACCATCAGGAAATTTAAGGTATTTTTCACTGAAAGTATCTTTGGAGCTTTTAAGGATTCTAGTGCACATAAAGGTCTAAATACTTAAACATATGTGAAATGCATATAGCTGTCACGATAAATATTTGCAGAACCTGTTTTGTTATGCTGACCCTTCTCTTGAATCTGTTTAAGCTACAGTAAAACTGTTCTTGATTTTAACAGAAGCTGAAGCTGATAGGAGTTTCAGATTCATGGCATTTCTTTGAATCCGTGTCTCTCAGTCTGCTTCAGAGCAGGAACCACAATGGTATCTCTGTGGGCTCCTGTTCACCTTGAAGTTACACCAAATGCATTATTTTTTATGAAATTAGCTAGTTTAGCAACAAAAAGTGGCATTCCTATATCTCTGGTTTAGGAATATGCTAGTTTAATCAGCTTTTTCTTCCTGTTGCTTCATTGAATATACATTGGGAATTAAATTCCTGATGCTGTCCTTAAATATAAGAAATGATGGCCATGCATTGGGGGATGGAAGAGATGCAACGTGACACTCATCTGCCCATAACCTCCAGCTTACCTTGAGAAATCAGACTCTTCCAAGACTCCTAGGTATTTTTAAAAGCCCCTGAGTACAACAGCATCTCCAATCTCTTGCTGTTCTATTCTACATTGTATTTGCCCTATTTGATTTGTGCTACTAACGATACTCCTGGACTAAAAGCTTTAAGACTCACAAAATCTGACCTAACTTTCTCACAAACTGATCATCTGAGATAGCAATCAAATCACTCTGTCACAAAATAAGTACTTGTTTTCAGTTTAAGAATAGTTCAGGAGGAAGGACATTGTGAGAAAACAATAAAGGAGAATCAGTAAAAAAATTGATGCCAGAATAGTAGCAAGGCCTGTTCATTTCCCACAAATGTTGTGGTGCCTCTTGCCCAACAATTATGTGTGAGCTGGAGGTTGCAGGATGCTTGTGAGAGGCTTATTCTCTCTCTCTCTCCCCTGTTTTTATAGCCCGTTTGGGACCTCTGTAGACTTATGCTCATTAATCCCCTCATAAAAGGCTTGGGTATCAGGTGCCTTCATGACCAGCATTCAGACCATTTGAGCAATTAGAGAGAAATACCACAGATCATTCTAAATTCTCTATAAAGAAAAGTTTGACTATAAACCTGCAACTCTGACAGCTTCTTCTGATAGTGAAGTCACAGTACAATCACTCCACCGTACCAATTTTCCCACCAGGTCTCAGTCAAGGCATTGCAAAAATCAGAAGCCAGCAGAACTCCAACCCCAAATGTTTTCACGGGGAAATACCACCATTTTTTTTTGCGAGGAGAATCCTAGTCTCAGTTCCACTGGTTCAGAAACTGATTTGCAGTACAACTCCTGAAATAAAAATACTCTTACGCTTTTATTCTTCAGGGTTTTACGTTGCACTAAGTTAACTTGGTGAGAAATCAACTAGGGCAAAATGAGTAAGGAACTCATACCAGAAACTGAGCATCCAAAGAAGGGAGATGCATAAGTTTCCATCACAAAAGAACATGTTTTTCTTGAGAAGGAGCTCTGACAGTTCACAAGTCTCCACTCTGCAAATATTTATTGTGGTCTCTAACAACAAGAGTTGAATCAAAGCTCACTGGATCTGAAAGTAAAGTTTACTAAGTTAAACTAAAGGATGGAGCGCAGCAAGCACATCTTTTGTGGCTGTACTGAAGGAGAAGCTATAACTCTCTCTGATCAGGGAATCCAATGCTGCCTCCAGCCTGAAGATGCTTGTCCAGAGCAAATGAAATCCTCACTTGGACAAACTTCTGGTTACTTGTCAGTGACCAGAACTAGAAGCATTTCCCTCCCTACCTTGCACTAAAAGCCCAGATGTTTTAGCATAGCATGCTACTCCTCATGCAGGCCTCAAACGCGATATTTTTCAGTACGCTGCTTTACTTCCACATACAGAGCTACAGGAATTAACTTTTAAAAATCAGACAATAGTCATTCACAATCTCTGTACCAAGTTTCTCCTATTCAGGTCTCATAATTCAAGATAGTAGTTATCCAGTTTTCCAGGTCACATTCCTTAAGAACAAAGCAAATGGAACTATTAGGTGTTATTACAAGAACAGGATTAGCAACTGAAAACTTCCCTATAAACTTCTATCTAATAATTTATGACAATCTTGATGTTTCCCGGCAACCAGTCAAATGGATTAATAAGTCCATAGTCCGCCTCTGATACTCTCTTCCTCCCTATCACCAACTTTTGGACCTTGCAATGTTCATTTTCAGTTTGGTGAAATTCAGAGCAGCACAGAGAGTCAGTGCAGGACTGGAGGTGGTACACCAGCTACAGTCCAGGAAAGATCTTACGCCCGGTGAAACCCATGCATTAGCGCAGCACGGCCGTGAAGCGCAGAGTTCTGCCTGACGTGCACACAGAGAGCAAACACAAAAATATGTTTGGAAAGAATCTTCCCACATGAACTGCTTTTGTGCCATGATCTTTCCCACCTGCACTCTGCAGATGTGTCTTGAGTCCACAAATGATGCCTTGTTATTTTTCCACTTCTTTTTGGGACTACTCACATGCTAAACAGGTCACAGACTCACCATGCTGTAGACACTGCACATCTCAGTGAATGTTGTAAATCCCAAATTACACAGGATTATGTTTTGGGAAATTGCTTTTCTCTTTTATCTCACTGAGTTTGAGAACATGATCGAGGCTGAACCTGTGCATTTTGGGTGGGTTTGAGCCTACATCCAAGAGATACATCTGGCTCTAATTTTGATAAGGGCAAAGTAAAAACCCAGGCTGGATCCTCTGAGTCCCAGCTGTGCAGTCCCCAAAGAATGCCAGGTATACAGCTTTTGAACCCCTCTAGCAATCAGAGCTATTTACTTTAGACTCACAACATATAAGAGCTAAACATTCCTTTTCAATATTGTTATCAATTGTTTTCAATAACGTTACCTATTTCTCTGTGAGTCCTTCAAAACAGGTTCCAAACAATTCTCCCATTTCTCTACACATCCCTGAAGCCTCCAGCTGCAACTGCCATTCTTTTTTGCTGCCTGTCAACATGAGCAATTATTGGCTCCAAAGAGTTGCTTTGAATGACCCGTGTAGTCCCACCCACAGGAACTGGCTCTGAGACAGCATTGCCAAGTAGTTTCATGGGAATCCATAGCAGAGCAATAGTTTTACCCAGAGGTCATAATATTTTGGATAAAATTGTGAATCAGTTTTTAGCTGTGTGCTATGAGCCTCAGGCTACTTTTTAAATTCTCCCCCAAAGCTTACTGTTTTTTACATGAAGAGGCCATATGTCATAATAAACATCAGGCTTAGGAACGGCTCACACTCTAAATGTCAGGCTACAAAGCTACCTTTAAAGATTAAATCTCTGCCCTCTTCAAAAGGGAGGTTGAAGGGAGGGATGGAGAAATTCCAAATACAGAGAACCTTACAAATAAAGTGAAGTTTACTACTAACAAAACATATCTTGCAAAAACACACTTGGTGCTTTTCTGTTGGAGCTGCCCTCGACAAAATGTGGGTGTCATTCAAAAAGGACATCATTTCCAATGAATTCTGAAAGTGTCACACAGAGTATTGATCGATCAAGTCTTGCCGTCAGCGTGACCAGGGCCAGCAAGGAGCTATCCCTGTGATCCAATTTTCAGAGCTCACAGACACCTCCAGTCCCAGGCAAATGGCGTCAGAAGTGGCAGGAGGGGTCTGGGGGAGGGCAGGGGGAGGGGAACACGGAGGGGAGTTGCTGCACTGCTGTCTGCTTGTCTAAGCATTAAATGGTATTAGCCACAAGCATGGCACCCCCATTGGGCAGAAAGGCTGCTATATTTCTGGCTTTTGTGTTACCAGCAATGACAAACCATTTTAAAGTCAAAAGTAGGTCCTTATCAGCAAGATATACCCTGATAAGGTCACGTTTTGTATGATTATATCAGTGTTCAGCCAGTTCTCTGCCTACAAAGGCACGGGCATAGCAGGAGCAGCACTGCCATCGCTCTCCACCACAGGTCTGGCAGTACCAGGCGAAGCACAGAGCCAGCCCTGGCCTCTAGCATAGACCTGCTATTTATGGGGGCTCAGGTACCAAACCTTGTAGGAGAAGCTGGAGAGAGAAATTATCAACACCCATTACGAAGCTGAGGAATCTCAAAAGGAAACTGTTGCCTCAGCGCAAACGACTCTGGGCTTGGTTTGGAAAGTGCTGGTGAGATGGGAATCGGGGATGTCCCCTGCTGCTGCCCGACTGGAGATGTGCCTTGGTTTCTCTTGTCAAGCAGGGAGAAATATCATGTGGCATCCTAGCACAACAAATCCTTTCCTGGAATTCTAGGTATCGTGCACCAATAAAATAACAGGAAAAACAAAAACGTGGAAAAGAACAATGAAAGGAGAGCAGCCAATTCAGAGAAATAGGGTGATTTGCTGTTTGTCTGAGGCCAGTGTAGAACTGCAGCAGGTGAGGAAAGAAAGACTAAGTGGGATATGTGAATTATAAACACCTTATTGTTATACACCAGATAACTGTACGCTGACTCACTGTTACTCAATATATGAAATATTTGCTCCTGTTCTATTGTTTCCTCTTTGTACCAAGTGACACAAAATCTCTTTCATTACTTTTGCAAGGAAACTACTTCCTTTCCTAATAATTATTTATATATTAAAATAAAACTAGCAACTGGAATGTTTTATCAGTCATTTCTGGTATCAAAGACAGTGTTCTTTTTTAAAACACAATGGAAGTGTTTGACAGAAATTTAATTTTACCAAAAATATTGACAGAAAAGAACTTCCAAAATGTAAACAAGAATTTAAAATAACCCCCACAGTTTTCACTTTGCTTCAATATTTCTTAATGCTGGGGAAAAAAGAAAAATTCCTGATGAGTTATGAAAGAGGGGTTAGTGAAAAAATTCCACTGTCTCTGATTTCTTAACTTGAAGATAGCAATGAATTTATAAAAAAATTAAGAAAAGGAGGGTGTAATAAAATTGAGACAAAAGGTATCATACAGTATTGTGGGATCTACAGCTATTTTTCAATGAACAGAAAAATTAAAGCTCTGACCTTCTAATGAGATTTCTGCAGGTGGACTCTAGCATTGATGTGGAACTATTTACTTCCAGATCTACTTAAGAGGCTCTTTTCATGATCAGTATCCAAATCTGCAAATATTTCTGATGAACCTGGGGAACTCTCATGTCTGGGTGAATACAGCACAGAAAAAGCAGGGCTTTACAACTATGTTGTAAGTTTTTATGTTGAAATTTTTTCTTTTAGTTCCCTATAAATTAAATATTTTGCTTTAAAAAGCACCCGTGAAACTGAAATTCTTGCGAGTCATCCAGATAGCGTGCCCTACAGTTTACACTGGGAATTCTCCAAGCATAATTAATAACAAGGACAGCAGATACAGGGAAGATACATGGTAAAGCCTACTACAGGATAAACCCTGTTTGCACAGAGAGCATAGCACCACTTCAAGCCACAAACAAATCAATCAAAGTCAACATCTATTTCCAAGTGATTTGAAAACAGAACAAAAGTAACTAATTTAATGAATTTTTCATTACAAGTCCTCCGCTCTACCACAGATGAACTAAAAAATTTACAAAACAATTATGCAGCACTTGAAGGAGAGAGAAAAAATTCTCCTTACCTTAGAAACGACTGCTAGCAGCTGATCTGAACTAGGTTAAACCTAGGCAACGAGCTCGGGCTGAAAAACCCTCGTTAAGCCTCTGCTTATCTTATGTTGCCTGTGCAGGTGTGTGTGTGTCTCCTAACGGTTGCACCTGAACTTTAGGTGTTCACCACTTCCCCTAGAACATCCTTTATCCCATGGTTTATAACTTTGCTAAGAAGTTTAACTGTAGAAGTCTAAATTTCTCTTTCTGTCTATTGGTTCTCATCACTGGCTGCAGCTGACTTTATTTTCAGAAAGTTTTGGTAGAAATGGGTGTGTCTGTAAAAAACCCACAAACTGATATCAGGTCCTAGCAATGCGCATGTAATCCTGTGTCATGGTCCACTTCACCAAATACAGGTTTTTTGAACAAAAGCTTCTCTGCTTCTCAAGTACAACATCCGAGCGTTCATGGGATGAGTACAGAATGAGCTCGTGTAAAATGAAGAACTCTGAAGTTCAAGTGCTTGAACAGGGTGTCACTCACTAATTGCTAATGCCTCTGGTGTTGCTCCAGTCGAATGGGATTGATCCTGAAGCATCTGTGTGGACTACACTGGCAGCAGCAAAGGGAGGGCAGAAAATTCTGGCTTTTCTCATGACTGATGTACCTAGCCCATAAACATCAAGTATGTTTGTAATAAATTGTGTCTGTTGTTCTAGGCACTAATACATGAGTAGTATAAAAGGACAACCGTGGGATTTTATCCGGAAGAGATGGAGTCAAAGTCCATTCAAAGCTAAAGTTCCCATTAACTTCAGTGGGGCTTGACTATGGTCCAAATATTGCAAATAATTTCTCCAGAGGTTCATCAGGAGAGAGAGGGTAAAGAGAACATCTGCCGCTGGTTTTTAGCTTGTTTTATTTTCTAATTTCTTACAGTAAATGCATATTTTGCAGTGAATTACACAGTCTAAATCTGAAAACTAACAGGAAATTAAAGGACAGCAAACTTTCTTCCATTTCACCACTGTAAGTATTATATATTAGATAATTTACTTCATGGTTTTTATTTTAGCTCCTTTTTATTATTATTTTGCTGTACTAACAAGATGAAGGGTTTTTATTTTGATCATTCTCTAATAACCATAGCCAGTGCATTTAGGTCTGTCTTTTTGGACACCAAATGCCAAGGTGTGGACACTTCACAGTCTTTTGTCCAGTCCTCAAAAGTGAGGCTCTGTGATGGAGATTTTAGCAGTCCACGCAGGCTAAGATGACAGAGAAATTTTAAGTCCAAAGTTACGATACTGCTTTTTCAGAATTTCTTGTTCCTCACTCTGTAGGCCAGTAGTCAAAATCCCTTCACAGTTAGTTACCACTGCGCAAAGCAAACCCCGTTTTGGAGTTGACAGCATCACAAAGAGTCTTATTTGGCTAAAACAAGAAGCTGGACCAAAATCTGCTGTTTCTGAGGGCTATGAGAGAGAGATAGTCTCGGTTACAAGAGGTTAAGAGGGCCCGTCTATCCTCAAAGAACAGGATAAGCAGCAGTTCATGGAGACTGAAAGAAATGCAAGTCCTGGAGGGGAGCCTGTGGAAGCGGGGAAGCCTGAAGGTAGATTGCTTGTCTGTCTCTGCAGGAGCCACATCACAGTGAAGATCATCTCTGCATTTGAAAAATACCGATTGAAGAGTAGCCACCCTCCGGACCTGAATGGGCTCACGGAGACACACAGCAAGCCTTCTCCAAATACAGCTGTCCCACCCCTTGCGAATACTTTGCCTTTAAAAGAAAAGAAGGATGTCACTCACGCCAGCTTTCCCTAAACATTTCTGGCACTACTGCATGTCCTTGTGCTTGTCTCATTAAGGGGAGACGAAGGTACGATACTCTGAATAGGAATCATTGCCTACATTATGTCAAATCCTTCATAGAAAGGAAAAAAAAAAAATCCAACTGTGGGGTAGAAAACCCCTGCCCGTCTTCAATCAATCCTCACTACCACCAGGCATCTAGTCAATTTTTATTCAGTCTTCTGTAGCCTCGACTTCAATGAAGTGGCACAGCAGGGCCAGCGCCGGCAGCTGCCGGGCCGGGCTGCCAGCCCACCGGTGCCGCCGAGGAGGAGAGCCAGCCAAGTCCGGGGAGGACTGTGCAGGGGACACAAGAGTATTTCAATCCGTGCCCCAGCCCTTAATCATAAACTCGAGGTTCAAAGCCTTGCTGGGCTGCTGGCCGCTGATCCCATCTCAAGGTGATAGTCACCTCTAGCCTTTCTGCAAACTGCAAACCTACTGTCCATCCATCTTAAAGCAGCTTGACACTGGCTTCTCTACCCATTTTACAGCCAGCGAACATTTCCTATTGATTTATTGATTTCTGTCTGCCTGTGGAAGGAGCTCAGAACAGACTCTATGTGCTCTTGCAGCCTCCTGCATAGATTTTTTTTCTCCCCTTTTCCCTTTTTATCCAAGCTGTGTTAGCAGTCTGTGGTGAAGCAGGAATTAGACCATGCGGGAGCCCAATTTGCTACTGGCAAATGTGCCAGGCTTTTCTTCCTCTCCCTACCCGGCATGCACACCTCCACTCCCACTCTCTGCCTCCTGTCCCCTTTTCCTCCAGGAGAGCCGGCAGATTGCTGCCTATCTGACCGCTTCAATTTAGATAAAAACCTCAGCTGCTTCCCTTCAAATCTTTCCCTATGATTAACAGGTGCTTGATGAGCATGTAAACACTGCTTATAACTGTGATTCTTGCATTTCTATCGGGTCAGAGAAATTTCTTTCCCAAGTCAATCAAGAAAAGGGCACGCTTTCCCACTGCGCACTTACGTCCATGAGTGCAAACCTCTGCATGTTTTAATAGACATGTGCTTTATGAACTTCAGAGCCCTGTGGGGGATTGGGTAGCTCCAAAGATTTGAATTGGGGAAGGGACACGGACTGCTTTCCACCTCCTAGCTGCCAGTCCAAACGCAGCCAGGTGGGCAGTGATTGAAACTTGTTCCTGGCTGATGGCGGTTCAGAGCCGTACATGAAATTAGTGTGGTTCCAAGACAGCTCCCAGCAGATAGATGTCCACTTCACAAAACAGCAATCTGGCTTATCGTTCTCCATGGAGAGGCAAGCACCGAGTGAGCGAGAGGCTGCTCCTTCTCCCCTGCTTCTGAGGTGGTGCCTCTAAACCCCGTCTCAGCCATGATTGGGAAAAACTTTTGCTGCTGGTGGCCACACTGTTCCTCAGCTGGCGACCAATGTCTCCCGGGCCATCTCACCCTGGCTCCAGGGTCAGCCTTGGCGTGGGGCAATGCTGATGCTTTGCCTGGGTTGGGTTCCTTGGCCCATACTTCAGGTGAATTTGGGTTCACCTTATCACTCTTCTTCATCCTCCTCATTCCTCAGGCTGCCCGAGCAGCAGTGACACTCGGTCAGAGAGCAAACACAATGGCGTGGCAGAGAGAAAAAAGGATATTAGCAGGGAGGAGGCTGACCTCTGTAAATACAATCTCACTTTTTCATACATAAGACCGACAGAGGTTTCACTGCAGGCAAATTTTGTGAAAAACACCTTTAAGTTACTTGATACCTACTTCCCAGCTTCCCCTCTGAGTGCACACACCTGAGCAGGAGAGACAAAATCAAACAGCAGCCCACAGAGCTGGCAAGCCAAATATGCAGCCTTGCTCTCCTTTCAGGGGATCATAACAGCTCAAATCCATATCTCTGCACTCACGTGTGCAAACCTCCACTTTGTGACTCCCTGAGGGAATACATACAGGCAAATTCCCACTCAGACAAAAAGGGAGAAGGAAAAGCCCATTGGAAATGGCTCCTCTCTCTTCCCTTAGAAGGTCTGTGGGCATTAGTCACATTTCCCCACTGTGGGGCCGACCCAGGTGCAGGGGCTGAATGCTCCCTGGCTCTGCTCATTCTGGGAAACTGCAATTTGTTTATATTCTCCTTATCCTCCTTTTAAAACACTTCTTAGCTCAACTTGGATTCACAGGAATTTTTGCTCCTTTATCTCCTTAACGACTGGTCTGCTTGTGGCAAAAATGCCTTTCGTGGGCCCTAACCTGCCCCTCTGAGTGCCCAGAGGATGTGTGGACTCAGCCCTGCCAGCTCGCCCCAGGTGAAACACTGCCTTCACACCCAGTCCCCACCGAGCACCCTTCACAGCCACGCCACTTTAATTACTCTCTCTTAGCATTTGATCTCTTGACTAGAATTTACCGCACCACAGAAATTGCTACAGTTTTCTCTAATGTTATGAGCTGGTACAGAGCATCAGGGATGTACTTCAGAGAGATGGTGAGAGCTGTCTGTGCCGGAGCTGTACGGGCTTGTCTTTGAAGAAGCTGGCCTTGTGGGTAAGGGAGCTGGTGCTTTCTCCAGGATAAACTATGCAATACTTACTATGAGAATTTGTGGGCATGAGAATTGAAAAATACATGAACATTTAAAAACTAACCCCCACGCTTGTGTTGCCTATTCTGATTTGTTGAAAATTCAGCACTGATGAAATACTGGGGGCTCTGAAATGTAGATTTTTCAAGGCTGGATTGTGAGAGCGTGCAAATGGAAAGCTACAGGCATGGTTAAAGGCTGCGTGATCAGCAGATACCAGGAGCTGGAGTCTGCTCTTTTTTAAAGTGATATATTTCCAGTATTGTCAATGAGATGATGAAGATTTACACCAGAACAGAATCTTGTCTAAAATCCACTCTCTGCCCCACACATAGGAGAAAATGTTTACAGGGTAACTAGCACTGTTCTTTTAGGAAATAGCATCTGCTCATTTTTACGTTGGGTCTATCCATATGTAACTACATGCATTTCAATGGGTTACTTCTGATTTACACTGCAGGCATTGTGCATTTCCCTAGACCAACATTAACTATTTATTGATCTTCCCAGTACCCCTGTGAGGAAGGCTATTATTCCCATCATATAGACAAACAAGGATTACATTTTGGAGAGTGTCTGGATCTGGTGCACACATTTGGACCTCTTTTGCCATCAATTACACTTCTTACAGCTCTTATTTCCACCCCCTCTTCCCCCCTGTGACCATATGTGTGCAGGAGAATGGAGAGGAAAAACAGCACAAACCATAATCCAGGTCTAAATGCAAGGTAAGTCTCTCAGGCTTATTTCACTTGATTTCTCTATTTTTTTTTTTTTTAAATAAAAAAAAATTATCTCAGACCTCTTAAATTTGCAGAAAGGTATTTCCAAGCCTTGCTATTTTCTGGTTGATCTGCTGCTGTTTCAAACTGTTCACGGAGACGGGGTGAATTTTTCCAGGTGCTCAGAGAGATGGGTTGCACCTGCAGCAAGCAGGGGAGCAACCCTGAGCTCGGGGGATGGTGGTGGGGGGCAGTGGGCTGCACGGGCTGATGTCAGTGTTTGGTGTGGAGAGGGAACACGATAGCTGTAAATTAGTAACCGGGACGTTAAAGCTCGATCCAAAGCACACTGAGTGCAGCATTAAGTCTCCCTTGGACTTCAGCACACCTTGTGTCAGCTCTGCGATGGCATAACTCATTAGTGCAAGGTGAAGAAATCTTTCAACAGCAGAGTTCTTATTTCTGGATAAGCTCTAAGATGCCTAGATCTCCAGCTGTGCTTGAGTCCCTGCCATGTGCCCACCAAAAGTACCAGCACAGCACTGTCAGTAATGGCTTCAGAGTTTCAGACCCCTCAACAGACCGAACCAACAGCTCCAGGAGACCCCCCAGCCCGAGAGCCCACCCGTTTGCCTTGGACACTGGGGCATGACTTCCTTAGCTTGTCCCTGGCAAGCAGCACACTGTGCCCTGCGTTGGTGTTTCACGGACCCCTGCCTCTCATGTGTGGGATCTCCCATTGCCACTTTCTTTACAGCTTCCCTCTCCCTCTGGAAGGCAGTGATGGAGCTGCATCTCTCTGAGTTGCCAAACAGCAAACCCTAACTCAGCGTGGGGAACGCGAGAGATTCAGCAGAGACACCACCAGCGCTTGGGACTGGCCTGGGCACTCCAGAGTGGAGTACAACTTGACATGTTGAATAAACACAATTGGTACATGGTTTATTACACCTCTTCCAAAGACAGGCCTTCTACCGAGATGAGATTCATAGTGCATCATGTCACTTAAATGAGCTCTGAGGCATGTCCTTCATCACATTTTCACCATTGGTGCTTTCACGAGGCACCAAATTTTTTGAGTTTCTATGTGTGCGATCCACCCTCGATCTGTGCCAATGCACCCCACTGGTGTGGTATATCACATCAAAAGGCAGAATTTATGGCCTGCAGAAAATTTAGGTATTTCAACTCTGTGATTCTTTTCAACTT
Source organism: Scolopax mira (assembly GCA_004320125.1). NCBI lineage: Eukaryota > Metazoa > Chordata > Aves > Charadriiformes > Scolopacidae > Scolopax > Scolopax mira. The sequence continues at coordinate 1,564 of BJBW01000775.1, read as the reverse complement.
CGGTGGGACTGTCTCACAACTCAGAGCTGAGCTCTAGGTTGCAACAAGCTTTAGTAAAAGGTTCAACTTGCTTTGGCGATGCTTCTCCACCCCAGACTGGAAAATGCAGCAAAAACTTGTAGCAAAGTGCTAAAAATAAAAGTTGCGATCTGCAGTATCAGCACATTTTAGGAATGAAAGTATTTATGAGATAGGCAGAATTTTACCATTTTCACTTCAAAACTACTTGTGTATTGGGATAAACTCCAGTTGCAAAGGATGCCAGTCATATCCTTTTATGAATAAAGTGACCTGTTATACAGCTCTTTTGTCAAAAGACTTCAGCTCATTTACTGACTCACCCTATTTTACCCATCTTGCTTTGAGAAGACATTAGCTTGATTTGGTTTTGTTGCTGATGATATATCTTCTCTTGCTTTTAGTTTTGCTGATGTTTCTCCTATCACTCTTGTTCTGTCACCTGCAGTGTCCCTCTTTCCCGCTCAGTTACTCTCCCTGCAACCTATTTCATCCTATTAGGGGGACAGCTACAATCGGTGATGTGGCCCAGACAGATTTCTTGTTCCTGATAATAAATGGAGTGTTCAGTTGTATAACTCTGACCTTGTGTATAATTTTCAAAGATAAGTTTTGGGGAAACAAATGGGATAGTCATTATAGAAATATTGTAAGGCTTGACAGAAAATAACGTGGCAGAAAATTATGACAGAAATAGCAGAAAGCTACTATGAGGCTCTACAGTACCTAAATTATCTTTCTATATCCCAGGATTGCTACTTTTACAATTATTATCTGAGTTCCAAAACTTCATCTCCCTTGGGTCTCCTACTGCTATTATATTTCCTATTTTCCTGCAAGGGCTCCACTTAGGCCTGCAGCTCTTCTAATAATTTTTAAAAAGCTTTCAAAATGTTTAGTCTATTTCTTATGTTATTCCCTATGAAAAATAAATATTTTGTACTAAAACATTATTCAGTTTCCCAGTCTCATCTCATTGTGGATAATAATGCTTAGGGGGGGTCCAAAAGAGTAGCTCGGAGGAAAAAGCACTGAGCAACACATCCTAAAGCAAAACCAGAAGACATACACCATCACCAGCATTGACGTTTGTCAGAAATCAAACGCTAACAAGAAAATAAGCACATGTATTAAGGAAGCTTGGCTCTGTCCTGTCCTACACAGTCAATGGCACCGACTGCAACGGTACGTAACTGTCCAATCCCACTTACCACCTATTGCTGATTCTTGAATGACTAATGACACTTTAGGGTCTTTGAGATATGTTCCTATTGATAGGAGTGCTTGTTGGCCACGCAGAGGTAATGAGACTGTTTCAATGCTGAGGGTAAGGCCATTGAATCCCTGCATGCAAGTGTTGGGCAGGTTTTTGCCCTGCTGTTTTGTACAAGGCATCTTGGCCATATTACTGACAACATCTGCAGTGTACTGGCCATGTTTTGCCCCAGCAGCACTCCGATGGTATAGTATATCACAATTCTGTGATCTCCTTCCCTTCCCCTTTCCCTTCCCCTCCCCTCCCCTCCCCTCCCCTCCCCTCCCCTCC
>BJBW01000774.1:0-59258 GCA_004320125.1 Scolopax mira | reverse complement strand
GAGGGTGACAGAGCCCTGGAACAGGCTGCCCAGGGAGGTTGTGGAGGCCCCTTCTCTGGAGATTTTCAAGACCCGACGGGAGGCAGTCCTGAGAGGCATGCTCTGACATGCTCTGGGTGGTCCTGCATTGGCAGGGGAGTTGGACTAGATGATCTCTATGGTCCCTTCCAACTCCAAAAATTTCAGTGATATTCAGTGATTTTCAGAGGAAGCTAAAACAGCTATTCTTCCCACATTATAAGTGAGAGTATAATGTGATTAGAATGACTATTTTCAGTATATACAGTACAAGAGCTGTGCTGTATATATGTGTGTATATATATGTACACACCCTTATACTAAAATTTGAGACAATTGAGTAGCCCTAAGTGGGAGAAAATAGGGGAAAGCTTCTTGTGTCAATGATTCACTGGAAAAGAAAGACCCATACTGCCCAGGTCTCCATCATGTTGCTCACGGCAGCTCCTGAGCTGGTTTGATCTTGTGCTGAATCTGAGCAGTGTCTTTGGAGAGACAACCCAGAGCAGAGTTGCACTGGCAGAGCGAGCCCTGGAAAGGGAGCAATGAGACCAGCTCAGACCAAAGACAAGAGCTGCTCTGGGACTTTTCTTACTTACAAGACTGTCTCAGTCTTTGCTTTGAAGATTTATTCGATTATTCTATTGTTTGTATCCCCTGCCCTTTCACTGACCATTTCAGAATGGTCCTCTAACAATTTTATTAAGCCAGAGCAGAGCAAAACGTGGGATTTTGAGTGAGGACTCTTGCCATGGTGCTGTTACTTTCCAGAGAAAAGTTACTACTTTTGTGTTACTACACAAAGTAGTAACTATACCTTGGGAAGCATTGTTCCAATGCAGAGGCAGGATAGAGATAGGCTCAAGGATTACAGCTGGTCAACAGTGTGCACTTAAGTCAACATAATTTTTTCAACAGAAAACTGAGTTATAAGAACATTTTTCTCTAAAAATTTCTATCACCCATGGAGAATTTCAGGTTTTCCATAATAATAAAATTTTGTTGAACAGAAAGGTTCTGGTTTGGGTCTTCCTCTCTTGGGTATGTGAAAAGTTATAATTTTTTGCAGTTAAATAGGAAAATAGAAATATTCTCCAGTCAGCACTGGAAAAGATTACTAGTTCAGGAGAAGCTCTTGCATCTAATCATAAAACAGATCAAGTCAGTGTTACTTCTTGGGAGCAGAATGAGTACCCTGCAGAGAAGGCCCTGATATTTAAGGTGATTTAAGCACTCTTTTAAAAACTCAACATCCACAAAGTGCTGGAAGCTCTCTGGTTCATTATTAAAGGTCGCATATCAGCTGCTTCTTTCCATTGGTACACTGTGAGCTGCAAGGCTGTGCCCTGATTTCATCCCATATATGAACCAGAGAGCCATGGGTACTCCAGTTGCTTGGAGACTGTGTATGGGTTATACAGCCTCTCCACATTCAGGCTCTCAAAATGACTGGAGAGATTTCTACCCTTCCTCCCCATCGCTCCTTTGAGCAACATGGGATTTCCTGGCTGAGGAACTATAATCATTTTGATTTATTAATTCAAACTATGGCAAACCTTGTCCATAATTTGCAAGGTCCGGATATTGAAACAAACAATATTTTTAATGAATCCCTAACGTTCCTCTAGTTCCTCCTAGCTGCACAAAAATAACTATTTGATAAATCCCTCATGGATCAGAAATAAAATAATCTGCCAGATCATGTACCACACCAGGAAGAACAGTCAAAATAGCTGACAACCCAACTTGCAGTGTGAATATCTGCAAGCAAAAATACTCATACAATACAGACATTGAAGAAACTTGCATATAACCAGGCTTACTGGTAAATTATTTCCAAGCCAAAAATAAGTAAAAAGTTGACATGTCCAAACACTATCCAGTCAGCTCCAGTCATCGTAGGAGTTCTTTTTGTTCATTTTCTTGGGTTCCCTTTGACAGAAGATTGATATGTGTTACAGGAGGTATCGCAGTGATTTCCCTATCAAATAACATGTGTGGAGAAAAATTCCTGTAGACTGTGGTGGCAAAGGCTCAGTCTGACAAGGACCTCTAGGGCAGTAAGCATATTTTTTTTGTCGTCTGGCCAAGTTTTCATGGAACAGCAGTTCACTTTTCCCTCTAGTTTTTGTCAAAAACCATGTGTGAACACCAGTCGTGAGCTGACTTTAGAGAAAATGAGTTATGCATGAAAAGGGTTGTCTGCTATATTTAGCAATATGTTTTAATAACAGTTGAAATTTTCAGCATTTCAGCAAAGGAATAGCATCAATTCCTTTTAAGTCTTAGAAAAGAAAATCAGAGAAGTACATATACACCAAAATATTAGGTGCAGCACCATCATCTCTACAAACAGAATTGAAATTTCTTAGCTTTCCTTGGCTCAGTGTCAAGGAGTACCGGGTACCAAAATTCTTGAAACATTCTTGTATACAGCCAGTATTTCAGGCCCATCTCAGTTGCATAACATAGCAACATCTCTTGACTTAACACAAAAATAGAGGTTATGTTATGTTGTTATATGAATACTTGGAGTAGCATCCATTGAGTCAAATATACTTGGAGAATATGTGCAAATGTCTAATTCCCTTGACCATAATCATTAACTGGACCTGCATATCAGGAAAAGCAATATACTAAGTGGGCACTGCTGGGTATATGCAGTGGTAATTTTGATATATTTAGTGTATCCAAGAATAGATTGAGTATGTGGACCAAATTAGAAGAATATAAACTATGTTTGCCCCTTCCTTCTCCCCATTTCTGCCACTTCCCAGGTTGTTTCTGATGAACTTCTCCTTCTCTTCACCACAGAAATTATCACCAAGCTCTCCATTAATGGTGCCCGTGTGCATCACTGTGGCATGATGTTAAGAGGGGATCGAATTATTTTAGTCCTCATCTTTTCCTTTCATGCAATGGAGGTGTGTTGGTGCTCCTCACAGCTTCTCAAGATCGCATCCAGCCATGAGTGAGTCATATAGACTCAATCCTGAGTTTCTTGTTGTGAAAATTATTGCAGGGAAGCTGCTGCTTGTTAAATTAAATATATCAAGTATATTTTTAAAACAACAAATATAAAAGCAATAAACATGTATGTCTGTGTTTGGGACACATACTGAGGTTAAAAATGGTTTATATTAATGGATAGAAAACAAAGCACTCTAGAGCAGCTACATTGGAGTTGGGAAAGGAGTTATGGATATATTAATGTGCATTTTACCCTCCTCTTTTCTGGGGAAATCATTGCACTAACATAGTAGTGGTTCTTCAATTTGAAAAGAATCCATTTCTAAACAAGATTCCTTAGCTACAAATCTATGGTGGGAGCAAGAGTTTGAATAAATCTATAGTATAAGCTGTTTTGCTTCAAATGGTTTCTTGAAGCAATCATTTTATAGCTAAATAATTTGTCCAAAAAACATTACTTGTGGGGTTTTTTTGTTTTACTCTGTAATATGCCAGCAATCAGTTCCATATGGTCTCCATATACTCTATGATTTAAGGTTTCTGAAGTTTACTCTTCCATTTTACTTCCCTGCACACATACAAAAATATATTATAACAAGCATATTTTTCTATTCCCTAAAATCATGTGTGTAATTACTTTCTACTACTAAGTACCATTGTGTCTGACACACGCAAAAAATATATACTGAACAATATTTCCACAGTTCATTTAAATATATAATATAGCAAAAGAGAAAATTTCTATGCATATAGAACACCCTTACGCTTTCGGCTAAATTCAGCTATCTCCTCTGCGATACTACGGATAAAGAGAAAGGAAAAGCAGTTTTAAGCTGTGAAGTTCCATCTGCAATCATGCCACTCTGTACAACACAGGGAGGTATTTTTAAACAAACCATCCAGAGAGAAGTTGTTTATGAGAATCTTTTAGAGAGCAAAGTTGATAGGTCTGTACCTGTCTGGATCCATTGTATAAACCCTCAAATGGAGAGAAAGCAGATTATAGTGGGGAGAGAGGCAAAAGAGAAACCTGAGACTTTCTATGACCATTGCCACTAGTTTAAAAAAGAGCAATCTCTTCCAGCAGGGAGACCTTCACACTTTCAAAAGGCTGTTCATCCCACCATAAAACTTACCTAAGTGAGGTTGGGAAAGGGACCATTCCCACCCTACATCCCCAGAGGAACCCATTTGGGGTTTTTGCCTACAGAATGATTTGGCATAAATTAGATGCCTAATCTTTCAGATGTTGCTGTTAAAGGGAGGCCATCTTCTGCCTCAGTACCAAATGAAGAATAAAACAGAGTTCTGGGCTGGCTGGCTGGGTCTGGCAAGGCAACACGAGCAGAGAGACCCATGGTGGCATCAAACCAGGGTACAACTGCTTCTGCAGCAGTTTGCCCTCCAGTGTGTCTCCCCATATCACGACTGTTTGTTCTTCTTTATTTCTTTTCAAGCTGACTCCTTCTTTGTGTAAAACAAGAAAAGTCTTTGTGAGTGCCCAGCTACTGTTTAATCCAACTCATGTTCTTCTTCTTCAGTGTTAGCATACTTGGGCAACCACCCTCACAGATCTGTGTACTTGATCTATGCACACACTATGTACACTTCCAGGCTTAACAAGCACTGTTAGCCAGGACATCTGCCAAGGCTGGGACATGTGACATCCCCCCTCAGTCACTCTCTACAGCTTCCCTACCTTCTCTTCCCAATCTTCTCCAGCAAGCTTCTTTAATTAAGAACTTAAGACATGTCCTATTAAGTCAGACCAATGGGCCATCTAGCACAGTGGCAATAGGAAATGCTGCTTCAAAGTGCACTGTTAGTCAGATTTTCCCTCTTAGAGGCTTATTTAATGTTTTCTGGACCTTTTCTAGCTTCTTAATGGTGGTTTTAGGCTGCAGGTAAAAAGACTTGAATGTGGCTTCAAACAATGTTGCATAGCACCTCTGCAAGTCACTCAGATACAGCATTCTCCAAATGTAAGATTTAAGTGATTTTTCTTGAAACCATGTTTGTGACAGGTGAATAAGCACATTAAAATATGAAGCTAGATAGATAAGAGTGTCACACTGCATCAATTCATTGATCATAATATGACTGATACATTTATGTCCCAGTGACACAAAACTGCGCTGTCTGCGAACGTGACGAGGAAGTGAAGAAATGGTGCTGAATCAATGTAAGTGGTGCTGAATCAGCCCTAGAGGAGTTCAGCACATTGCATCATCCTTTATGATCAAAGAAAGTGAGGGAAGCTAATGAGCAGCCAGCACTGCCACCATCCCACACACAGAAACCATCCTGCCATACACCACAGAGCACTACAGAATTGAGGCAGATACTAATCCATGGGAAACAAGAAGAATCTGCTCACCACAAGTAGCACTGTGATTAGTGGTAGCATCAGAAGAATCTGTGCCAGTGGATGAACCCCTAGTTTATACAATTTCTTAAGTAGATTTCATAATTGCCACTTAAATAAATAAACTGCTGTTCCGGGTTAGCCATATGAGTAAAGGAAAATACTTAAAATATTATGCAGGCCAGCTTCATTCCTGGGATTGCATTTAAATGCATGCTAACTTTGTTGACCGCTTTTTTGTTCACCCACATTCAGTCCATTGCCAACCACAGGTTTTCTGCCCAACAGACTTCCCTTCCCAGGTTCTGAGCAGGCACTAGCAGCTCAGTGGCATCATTTTAACCCTGACAATTTTGTCCAAAATGTCTGTTGTGGCAGCAATGCAACAGCGAATTTAGGAAAAGGATCTCCCTTCCAAAGCAAGGCATGATTTTAGGCTTCATCACACCCCACTAACTCCTGTTGCTGTGGGTAGTGCTTCTGCCCACAGAAAAGACTGTGGGGTAATGGCAATGTGCTACCAGAAGGACTGGGGAAAGGAAATAAATTTTCTGGGTGTTTGAAGGAGTAAAAGAAGTAAGTAAGAGGAGAAGCCAGTGGCTGGAAGGAGAAGCAGAGAGAGAGCATGGGATGTGGTGAGCAAGCCAGATAGGAATTAGAAGAGATGGAAGCAAAATTCAAGCTAAACAGCTCCTCAAGTTCTCCATGCAGAAGCTGGTGGGAGCTGGCTGATGGAGGTGTGGGGCTCAACAGAATCACAGAAAGCAGGGATACAGATAAAATAGCAATCCAGAACTTCACAAGAATAATGGTCAAATACCTCTTGTTTTCAAAGGACTATGCAATACTTTCGGTTGTATTTTTGCTTATCCTCTTAACTATTTCCCAGGAAAATCTATTCATTTCATCTCCAGCATGTTCATTGGCAATTGTGGTCCAGTCATCAAGGGAAACTGGGAGCTGCATGTGGTTGGGTTGTCCTTTATCTGAGGCTAGCAATGCCAAAAGGCAAATGCAAGGGGAGTCTCCATTTCCCACAGACCGGACCTAAAGTATGTGCTGAATAGCATGAGCTTCATATTAATATCTATCAATAATCTGAGTGGCAGACTTCAATGTCATGCCTGTCTCCTTGAATCCCTCCACAACCACAGAATTGGATGAAAGCTTGGTGGCATTTGAAAACTGGGAATTCATGTGGAAGAAAAATGAAAACATTGTTTTCTAGGTAACATACTCTTGACTCCACCCTGATCACTGTTATTCTGCATTCCATAAAGCAAGCCAAAGACTTCTCCCAGCTGAAATATTCAAGGTGCATTTTAACTCATGACTGGATACAAACTCCAATTGCCAAAGTCTTAAGCAGTGCCATGGAACAAAAAAGATGTTCCAAATAGACTTACAGTTACCAGACTGAATAAAAAACAATGGAACATTAAACTGTTGGATAGCAGCTAACAAGCACTCAGACAAACCTTTGGTCCCAGATACACCAGATGGGTGGCTACAGCTATAGCTATGGAAATAGCTGCTGCAAGCAGTGCAATAGCAAACCCCAGCAAACCTCCAGACATGCAAACACACAGCAAATATTCTCCCAGGAATAAGACAGGCAGAAAAAGGAGTGAGAAAGGAAAATAAAGTTAAGAGTTGAAGCAACTTGCCCAGGAGCCAAGAATAAAATACAGGTCTCCCAAGTCCCAGTGTAAAGTCTTTTCCACTTTCTACCAGGACCTTGCTGTTTGCTGCATCTTACAATTCAAAACTCCAGCCTAAGAGTGAATTTCTGAGAAAGGGCTGATTTTTGTTGTCTCTGACAAGCACACAAAGCTATAGGCAATTCCACTTAAAGTGGGATTTGTCCAATTATTGCTTCCTGACTTGAGAACTTTTGTTAATGAGACTTGAGACTCCTCAGATTGGAATAAGAAAATTAACCCACTTAAAGATTTTTAAATGGCATACATGGCAATTCCCTCCTGACAGGAGGAGAAAAAATAGAAGACATTTGTCTTCCCATAACCCATGGATCCTTAAGTATTACTGGATTCTCTCTAATCTCCAGCCATAACAAGCATGATTAATTGCAGTGGCAGGAACAGCAGGTCTTCCTCATCAAATCTCCCGCATGCCAACGTTTTGTTAGCGTGTGAGAATGCAGTGAAGTACCAGCTGTTGATAAAAGAGTGACTGTTTTTGTGCACATGTTCCAGCTGTGACCATGCAATAAAGCTAAAACATATAAGAACCCATATTTTTGTCTATTCCCACATATGTTTTGTGTGTAACTTCACTCATTGTCTCTGTTTATGTATATATAATACCTTGTAACCTGTTTCTCTTCTGCACACAGCTGTATGTTTTTAACTAACACCACAAACTGGAGAAGATTACTGCTGGAAGTATTTTTATATACTTACCTTAACTATAACTAGGAAAGGAAAAGAGAAAATATTAAAAGGCCTCATTTAACCAAATGTTTGATTTCAATCCTTCTTGTCAAGTTCTTAACAAGATTTCTTTGGCTCCAATGGACGCTCAAGATGTGAATTCAGCATGGACTCTGTGCACCTCCTGAGAAATCATTTTATAATCTACCCTATTTGAGAACTCTCCCTTCTTCTGTGTCTCAACAATGCCAAGGAAAGAGGATTCTGTGACAGATAGCCATCATTGCAGTGGAACATTTAGCTACTACTGCCATCATCAAAAGTGAGGAGAAGCTGTTACCTCAATCACTTTCTGCCAGGCTCAGGCTCCTCCACACTACCTGAGTATCAGGTGATGTAACTCTCTGACTACATGCCACTTGCCTCCTGTGGCCCATGAAGCCTGTGTCTTTGAATGAAAAGTGTCTGCTCCATGTTAGCATGCTGTCAGCATGATCTCCTCCCAGTGTGGTACATGGGAGTGCTCTTCGGATAGACAAATGTCATCACCAGAGACACATAATTGTCAACAGCAGCATTTGCTGTGTCAGTGCTGGTGCAGAGAGCCAGGAAAAGCAGTAAGTAAGCAGAGGGGAGGATGGAGTAATCATAGTCAAATTCCTTCAACGCTAGTGAGCGAAATCCATCTTGGTTTTCTGACTACACTGGTAAGCTTAACCAAGATATGGCACAGGATTGAGTACTATCTCCTGGTCACCCTTACTATCAACCCCAAATAATGGTTCTGGCCACAGTGGAGGATTCATCCCGGTAGCAGCTTTGACCCATCTCATTTCAAGGGAAGAGTTTAGCCATACATTTATGAGTCATGCTGTGATGATAGGCCCAGGTCAGAGAACATACCTGACTCATTGTCTTTAGTAGCATAGCTGTAGCCAAGGGGTAAGAAAACTGCATTGCTATCTACAGTTCACTCAGCCCAGATTTAAAATGGGGATGAATTATTAGATCACTTGTTCTTTACAGAGCACACCATAAAAACAAAGCCCACACAATAATTGAATATCTGTTCTGGAAGTGTATTTGGGATGAATAGCTTGTTTACAGAAGCATCAGCCAGTCAGGTTCAGATGCTGCATTGGCGTCATTTGTGCTCTGGAGAGCTCCTACACTCCTCACTACATTGCAGTATGTCACATACCACATCTATGGCACACAGCATTTCACTAGCAGCAATGGCTGGGACGGTCAGATGTTGCAGTCAGAGGTGCACTGAGAAGCTGACAAGGAGGAGGAAGTAGATTTTGCCTGTTTAAAGAGCCTACTAAATCAGTGCTGAACCCCTAAGTGCTCTTCTGTATCTCATATGCCTCCATGTGGTTTCAAAGAACGGATTTTCTTTCCTGTTTCAGAAATGAAAGCTTCAGTAATCAGCAAGCTATTATTTGAGTAGGTACTTGATGAATTCCTGCAGCCGACTTTACGAATCTGTAATTTCCTCCTCAGTGGCTTTCATAAATGATAGTGAGACTGAAATGGATAGGTACCCTTCCTTGGAGGTTATTAAAGTAAATATAGCATTAACTGGATTTGGTCCCAGTGGAAGTGTACTTTGATCTCCAGCCTAGGTAATACTTCTCTTCCTCTCTTCAGATGTTCTCTATCTGCTCTCTTTAGAAGTGACAATTGCAAGGCCATCAGTTATTTGAAAGGTCTGCCATGTCAGGATTTGAAAAGCAGACTCCAATACAAAAGCTGTTCTTTCCATGGCTGAAACTACACAACCCCCACAACCTTTTATTACACTAAGCACTGGAGATTTTCAAGAAAAAATAAGCTAGACACCCTCAGTCCAGATACTCCTTATCTACCCTTCCCTGGAAAAGCAAGACTCCAAACTAAGCACCAAGAAGAATGAAGCACTGCAAAGGGGTTCAAGGGTCTCAGTTTCAAAGAAGATGGCGTAATATCATGCCCTCAAAAATATTGGGAAATTGTAAGCTAACCTTCCTTAAAAGACAAAATAATTTTCATTAAAGGTAACCAGTGTTCTATTCTGGGTGTGAGATTGACTGGAAGGTTAGGATTCAGTACCTCCCTACACAGACCATTCCTTCATGGGCATCATGTTTCCTTTATGCACTTTGTCTCATTGAGCCTCCTCTTGGTACTGTCTCATACCACTTATGAGATCACAGCTTTCAAATCTTTCTTAATTCCATATAATCTTAAACCCCCAGTTCTCACAACAAAGGCAGCACAAAATCCTTCAGAAACCCATCATAATATGCTATGGCAGTCTCTTCCCAAGGCAGCAGTTCCACCCCGTTCCCTAAACATGGTGCAAGATCAAATTCACAACATCACATGTATGCAAACCAGCGGGCAGGCCGGTGGAAGCAGGACAACAATTCACAGAAGGGCTTCTGCATCCTGTGTCAGTTTCACACAGGCCACCTAGAATCAGTGGAGATGCCTTCACAAACACTGAGTTCAGCTGCTTTCGGAAAATATGTTCCATTCACTGACCCAGTTGTCATTTAACAGTAGTTCTGTTTCCGAGTAAACAGGATTACAGCAATCTTCCACTTAACTCACTGGGTGAAAAATGGTTTCAAGCCACAGTTCAGATGCCTCTCAGGGAATATGATATGATGTTCAGCCAAATCACATGACACTGACACTCACTTTGAGCCAGAAGGATGACATGCCACATGTGCAGAGCAGGAAAAGTGACTTTTCCAAAACCTTCAGTGAAATTTTGTGCACAGAATTTAGAATAATTACATTTTACAGTGCTGCCATCTCTGGCTGGCAACAGATGATGTGAATTAAACAGCAGATTATGTCAGCATTACCAGGTATTGTGCTAGCCATGGCCCCTCTCTTTGAAGAAACTTTTAGCCATGAAACTCTGGACTTACTCATTCAAACAGTGATGACTACATAGCCATGTTATGGATCTTGGATCAGGTATTGGATTTTTCTCTTAATCCAGAAGGACTACAGAAGTAAATCAAGAAGAATGTCTGAATTTTTCCACAGAAAAGAGAAGAATGGTCACTTCCCACAAAGTATCTTGACAATAGCCAGGTTGCATGATGTGGCAAGGGCATTGCAAGTCAAGATGACCTGTTTTGCCTCTGAATTTCCATTTGCTGCCTCCATTTGTTTATCTTAATCTGTTCATTGCCTTAGAATTTAGGTTATTTGATATGTTTTATATTTTCTTCTCTTTCTGTATGATGTCTTGCACATGATAGGTGGGAGGGTCCACGTGCTCCTAGGTTCAAATTATAACAGCATTATTATTCTTCGGTGCCAATGGAGTACCCAGAAGAGAGAAGACATAGACTTTGGAGATAATGTGTCTAGCAGGGAAAAAATAGAAACCCAGTCCTCATCTGGTGTAGACTTTCATGAGTGGTGCTACATGAACTTCACAGGCTTAGCCTGTGAAGGGTAACAGATCCTGCAAAGAAGACAGAAAACTAAATCTGGAATGCATTTAGACAGCACTACAGAAAGGATCTCAGCATAACTGAAACATAATGAGCACTCCAGAAAATCAGCCCAACAGCATTGATTAATTGCACTGAGCCTTTTTTAAATGAGATCTTTAGAAAATCAGATCAGCTCCAAATGGAGAGAAAACAACCAGCAATGAATAAAGCAGCCAAGACAGTAGTAAGCTAGCTTCAAAAAACTGTTGGGAATTGAAAGAATTATACATTAACTCTGGTTATTTAAGTGATTGTTTTAACTGTGGCTCCCCATGGGCCTGATTCAAAGCTGATGAAGTCATCATCCGGAAACAAAGGCCTGTGTCTCTGTTCTGAAACTGGTAGGCCTTTGGGTGGTGTGCTGTGCTGTGTATAGGTCCCATAAATTACATCTGCATAGTTTTCTTATTAATAATGATGTGAAACATTACCAAGACTGAAGCTTAGAGGAAGAAAAAAAATGTTGCTCAAGGCCATTCAGGTGATATAGGAAGGCACAACAGGGTAAGACATAAACCAACAAAAATTTAGGCTGAATCTCAGCAAAAAAAAAATCATTCAATAACACGTGTCAGACTGTTAAATATCCTCCCCAGACCAGTTAGAAAAAATTCCCTAAGTATTTAGAACCAGGTTAGACAGAAACTTACCATTATGCTGCAGACAACAATTCTCCTCGATGGACTACGTGTCCGGAAGATGTGTTTTCAAACTTTGGTGAGGCAGGTATATATAACCCATCTTCCAGATGGTCCCTCAAGAGAAACACACAACTCCAAAGATTTATGTCACCTCTAATTTTGCAGGCCAGTTCCAAGAACTTTCTTGCCCTGCACACCAACATACAGCCTAGAGATGACACTCTCTGCTGACCCAAGCTGCTGTTCCTTTGGTGCTGTGTAGTGTTGAGACCTCTGAGAAGCTCTGCACTTGCCTTATTACAATGTCCACACATTATTAGCTCATTGGCTTATGTGCCATGCTAGGACAATAAAGCCTCACAACCTTTTCCAGTACTATTAACATATCACAAGTCAATGTTGGCACCCAAGCATCACACTCTGCTTTGCTAGTGTACTGGTTGTGAGTCGAATAGAGTTTTTTCTTCATAGCAGCTCACATGGTGCTGTTTCAGATTTGTGACCAAAACAGTGTTGATGACACACTGATGCTTTAATTATTGCTGAAGAGTGCTTACACAACATTGAGGCCTTTTTTGCTTCTCATGATGTCCTGCCAGTGGATAGGCTGGGAGTGCACAAGAAGCTGGGGTGGGACACAGCTGGGACAGCTGACTCCAGCTGACAAAAGGAGTATCCCATAACACATGGAGGTTGAGAGAGAAAAAGGGGAGGGTGAGAAGGAGAAAGAGGGGAAGTTTAGAGGAATGGTATTTGTCTTCCCAAGTAACCGTTACATGTGATGAAGCCGTCCTTTCCTGGAAATGGCTAAACGTGCCTGCTGATGGGAAGCAGTGAGCAAACTCCTTATTTTCCTTCACTTGCACATGCAGTTTTTGCTTTATCTATTAAAATTCTTTATCTCAATCCATGAGTTTCCTCACTTTTACCTTTATGATTCTCTCTCCCATCTCACTGGGTCGAGAGTGAGTGAGTGAGTGACTGTGTAGGGTTTAGTTGTCTACCATGGTTTAATTACTCTAGCCTGATCCAGAAAGATGTAGTTCCACCCAAAGAGCAGAGTTGCCGACAACGTCCTTACTGAACTTTGTTAGAAGTGAAAGAATATGGGGAAATTTGTCTTCTGGGAGAAAACCAGTTTTAAAATAAAAAACAGCTTACAAACTTCAAACACATGTGACAAACTTTGTGAGGAAATGAAAACTTGGTAATGACCATCAATACAGTGGGTAGAAACTTGTATGTCATGCAGACACAGCACATTGCAAAAGAGACAACACAGCACAGTAACACAGGGGTGCCTTTTGAGGCCACTTCCATGCTTATTCATGCATTATTGAGGCCATATTTCCTGTATTAGGCACATAACTGTTGGGCTTATGCCTGCTTTCTTTCTGTAGTTACAGAAAAGAAGCACCTTCATAAGGAAAGTCATGCAACATGAATCAATGAACACTACTGTCACTCTCCCTTGACTTACAGTTTGATTTAGGTTGCTAGCTGGGGCATTACAACAGATGTTTCAAGTTAAGTGGTCGAAAGCAGGCCGTGAAGACCTGGAGGGCTATTGTGGACATCTAAGTTGATGAGGTCAAGAGAAAGAACTATCCTGACTGACCACTGTCATGTCCTAGATATCTGTTCATCAAAGTGAAGAAACACTCATGACAATTAATTATATATATATAATTATATTAATTATAACCTGGACTCTCCAAAAATTACTACTGATGGGGTACACAATTTAGGAACCACAGTCACAGGATGTGCAAGTGCTTTGGACATCAGGCCTATCAAGAGGATCTGTCTGTGAGGGACACCACAGCTTCTTCTACCTTCAGAGCAACTGAGACTAATCCAGTCTCCCATGTTTCACCTGCAAGTTGTGGCAGTGATTACTTCCTGCCATTCCCCATTTGCAGCTCACACAGACGACTACTTGATTTGGTTTGGGCAGGTTTGCTAAAATATTGCTCTGTGATTTCTAGCTCATGCTTTGTATTGCATGAGCAGAGTCTACTCTAAACAACCAGCTTATTCTGCTTTTCCTCCTTGGAATCACTCTGTGGGTATATGAAGGTCTTACAGCTACAAAATTTATCATTAAAATGCAGTATCCATAATCATGCCGTCAGTAAGTGTAATTATGATACATGACTGTTGAAAAGACTAAGAGCTCCATCTCACTACATTGAGTGGGAGTTAATTCAAAGAATGTAAGCAATCAACATGTGGTGTTGTTCTAATAAATATTCAAAATGACAACCATAAGGCCTGGCCAATGCAAGAAAAGCAAACGTCCATAGAAATTTTCTGTGGTAAGCACTTCAGTACTTAATATATCCCTAGAGACTACTGTTGTCAATACTTGGTGTTCCAGTTATTTTGAGTTTTTCCACTTCTATACACTTCTTCACCAAAGCCCTGTGGACCAATCTACTCACTGCTCAACTTAAAAGGATGTCTAAGGGATAGTTACACTCCACACTATAATATGGCAGCAGCATCGTGGTTTTGCTCCTGTTAGAGCACAGGTATTTTGCAGACGAGCGTTTCTGGTTGTGTAGGATGTGCACTAACCATTTTCCAGTCTGTTTTGTTCCAGTAATACATGGCTAATGAATTCCCCTTGCTTTGAAAGAGAACTTATCAACCATCTTAATTTTTTTACTCTCTGTGGCAGCAACATTAAGATTTGTAGAAAACTTATGACAAAAGGCTATATAGATAACTTCTAAGCTATTCCCCAAACTTGGGAACAGCAGTATGTAATCCAATCACACAGAGAAATAAAAGGGTGGTCAGTTATATAAATATTGAAATCTGAGGTTGTTTTTCAAAGGTACGTCAATATTAATTGAACACAAAGAGGCATAATCTAGAAGTTTAAACATCAGTGTGAAATTTGGGAGACTTGAAGAATACTTGCAAATAGCACGTCTAAGCACAAGAAATCCAGCTCATCTGCAATCAAACAAGCAAAAAAGATCTCTCTCCCAGAGTTTTACACAGGTTTCATATGGGAAGTGAGAATTTCACTGGAAATCACAAAAGGAAGGATCCAACTTTCTACCTACTTATAGAATCATAGAATCATATGGGGTTGGAAGGTGGATCTTTGGAGATGATCTAGTCCAACGCCCCTGCCAGAGCAGGTCTACCTAGAGCACGTTGCACGGGAACTTGTCCAGGCAGCTATTGAATGTCTCCAGAGAAGGAGACTCCGCCACCTCTCCGGACAGCCTGTTCCAGTGCTCCACCACTCTCACAGTAAAGAAGTTGCTCATCATGTTTAGGTGGAACTTCTTATACTGAAGTTTGTGCCCATTTCCTCTTGTCCTGTCACTGGGCACCACTGAGAAAAGACCAGCCCCATCCTCCTGACACCCTCCTTTTAAGTATTTGTATGTAGAAGTGTGATTCAAGACATCTCTGTTGAAGTGTCTGCAAGTGCAGTGGGTGTGGCAGTAGCAAGAACAAGAGCAGATCAAAACATTGCGTTTTTTTCTGAAATAGTCATGCTTTCAGCTTACCATGATACAGAGCAAGAGCAAACACAACCTTGTTCCAAGCTTTCTTCACAGAGTGTGTTCTAGGAGAAGGAGAAAAGCTATTATCTTAATTTCACAAATCAGAAACTAAAATCTAAAGATGCAGTCTCAAAGATATATCTGTGTTTAAAATATCTGACACAGATGCCAGTCATAGGATGAGGATAATCAATTCAGTTAGCCTTCACATTCAGGATAAACTATCCTATAATCAGACAAAACTCACTGTTAGCACAGAGGAAATAGAGCACAGCAATGATATAAAGAATAACAGTAATAGGAGCTATAACAATTATAGATATACCTTTCTGTGCCTGGAAATAACTGTAGCTTTGCCATAATATTCAAATTTGCAAAATTCAAGGGGAGTCTCTGTAGCCCAGCTCTAAAGGCATGGTTCTCCTTGGTATCACAAATTCCAAATATTTTAGAAAATCAAAATTATTTTACTTATGTATCTGAAGTATAAAATGTTTCTCAATCTTTTTTTCTTGTGGATAATCTGGTTCTACCCACACATCACACTTTTAATTCTGCCATGCAGTTTAGCTAAGGAGGCCACAGAGACTGCATTACATGGGGTGAAATGCTGAATATGAAATTCCTTTCTAGTTGTCGGGAAAAGACAAGGACTTTGCCCTATTGGTATTGTGGCCTTGGACTTAGAATGAAGATAGTTATTCTTGGTATGGGACATTTCCTTTTGTTTATCTTTCACAACCATTTAAAAATAGCTTTCTAAGACTCACAGAATTTCTCAATGTTAGCTATTTTAAAGCAGATGCTTCTTTACATAGAGCTATTTTCTGAGGGCATATCATTGTCCATGATGTTCTCTCTAAATTTATCTGTCTGCACAAAGGCAGCAGTTCTGCCCCCAACAATGTTTATAACTGGGTGTTTATGGGTCAACCATGATCAAGACATCCTTCAGATCAACTGTAAGAGCTTTCTTCACACCATGAATACAACAGCCTGCTCAGGTCTAAGAATTTGAGTCACAGATATTTGGAACAAAACATGTTCCCAAAAAATGGCTTTTATCTTTTGTCACAAAGCATACCTACCTCTGTGCAGTCCTGTGAAACTGAAGTCCTAAAGCCAAATGTCATCTCTGGACTGAGGATGGTCAGGACCTTTCACTATTCTCTTGGCCTGGGCAGATGCAATGCCTGTATTAGTCACATGTAATCAGCAGGTGCTCTGGAAGCCTACTTCAGATCATAAAAAGATGGTGTGAGTTTTAGAAATGCTGAACACACAGTAAACAGTCCAGTAGATTATGAAGAATCTGGTTTAACTACCTCATCCTATGAATATGTTCATACTTGCTAACCTAAGCAAGCACCTAATTGACTTGGATGTCTTCAGATAAACCTTGAGCATGATAAAGTTCATGCTGGAATACTCAGAGAGCAAACTTGGACCATCACTAGATTAGATCAGACCATGACCTTGTCTACCTTAGACTGGAAAAGATCATGACCATGACCACCTTAAACTTAGGCCCACTCTAAAAAGCAAACAACGAAAAAAAAATATTTTCCGCATCCACTGTAGGTAAGAGAAGGAGTAATGGTTTCAAAACCACGAGGAAATATAGCTTAGATTGCAGGGTTATTGAAGCCCTGGAATAAACTAGAAAGGTAATTATACTCTCCTTATACTCACCTATACAATGCAGGGAAAGTCATGGCTTTAGCGGATCTCAGTGAAAACAAAACCAACAAAAAAAATTGAATTCCAGAAGCAACTAATCACACTCTGGAATAGTGTCTGACAATAGTTCATTTAAATCTAACCTTTGGACTACATGAAACCACAGAACCCTACATACGATCCTTAATGGAAAGACTGAGGCTCCTATTGGTGCAGTCACACCACAGTAATTAACACCTGAATCTCTGCAGTAGGCACCCATGTCTCCTTACAACTAGGTTACTGCTGCACAGGTCACTGGAAAAACAGGAAACAAATAATCTAAAGAAACTGCATTTAATTTTATGATTCCCAGTTGACGTGTATATTTGTAGTCCAAGTGCATTCTTCTGCCAGGTGTGTTCTGTCTCCGGGATCCAACTGAGTGTTTGAAGCAAGTGGAGACCTTACCTTTTCCTTGTTTTCCCTTTCCCTACCCCTGTCTGTTAAGTATTACCCCATGACCTTTCACTGATTGGCTTCAATTAAGGCCATGGATTTCCTTTTCCTGAACCAAAGTCAGGTTACAGTGCAAGAATAATAAAGGCAAAATGAATGTGTTACAGTCATCCATGTACAGTCCCCAGACAGTATATGGAGTAAAACTTTGCTTGGGATTCCCACATCTCAAGAGCCTCAAGACATAAATTTGCTGGTAGCTTTTTGAAACGTCCAGTACTTCTCTACAGGGACATTTCTTGTGTCTTTTTCTCTTTTTCTTTTTATTTATTTTTTTTTTTTAATTAAAAAGACAATTCTGATGGGGGGACTACAAGGGAAAGCCTACTGGCTCTGCCTCAGCTTGAGCAAGACTGGCCACATTTTGGACCCTTTGGTTAATCAGAAGTTTTACAATATATGCCCTGTACATTGTTAGCATCACAGGGAATTGGTTGGATTTCAGTAGTACCAAGAAGACCTAGGTAGGATCAGAGACCTATATCAGCTCTCAGCTACTACAAAAAAAATTAATCACAATTATTTTCCATTAGAAAATGCTCTTTCACTGCAAATTATTCTTAACAAAATCTGCCAGCTTTCATTAACGTACTTCAAAACGGTTTCTTATTTGGAAAACTGTGTTTGGTTTATTCTGGGTTCTATTTTATTATGGGGAGGGGGCTGTATTTTGTTGTTGCTGTTAATATACCAACTTTTCATTTCAAATGAAATTTTGGTTTGCTTTCTCTTTCAACATTATTGTAGTCACATTGTTTCTGGCAGCAGGTACCTTGTGGTATGCCATAGTATTCAACCCTAATAAGAAAAATCTTTGGACCATAGCAATTTATGCAGAGAAAATGTTTATCCACTGAAATATATGTCAAGACTAAAATTTGATAAGCACATTTAGCTTGTAGTTCTCAAAACCAAACCCTGTTCACTTTTTAGCACCAAAAATCAACTTCTATGATTCTACATACCACTAGGAGATGTACATGTATGAACCTAGGTGTCTTTTATAAAAGTTTCCTTCAGTGACTCAGAAAGCAGCTGCACATAAAGGCTCTCAGTCATTCTTTATTTAAGTGCCACTCTCAGTATGCCTTCAACATGAAGAAGGTAAGTTTACAGCATAAAACATCACCATATACAGACTTCCTGCAACACTAAAGGCTGACCCAAGCATCACGTTTCAGGGCTGAGGACTAAAGGATTTCATTCATTCTCAAAAGACCGTTGCTCCTTCTAACTGGAAGGCAGAAAAGTTTATTCGGCTTTCTCAAGTTGAAAGGCACGAGACATCACAAGCATCAGTCTGCATCTGACAACTACTGACATAACCAAAAGCCCGCTTGAAAGCAAATCAAACAAATGATGGTTATTTGGAAAAATGATTTAACTTAATATTGCTCCACTGTAAAAACTGGATTATGTCCAAGTTTCTGGGGCTATGGTGGGTTCCACAATCCCTCTTTTATGGGGTACAATCAACTTATCAAAAAATGATCCCAACTAATTATTTATAATACTGGCTTTCAGATGGTGTTGGTTTTCCCCAGATTTGAAACCCAGCCAACACCTATATTGCTTACATCTACCACCAGGCTTCCTCTGCAGAGGGGATCTCATACACTTTTGAATGGAGGAGACGAAGCAGCTTCTCATGAACTCAGGAAAGGCCAGTGTGTTTTTAGAACATCAGTCTGCTCCACTTTAAACATTTCATCCAAGAAAATTTAAAGTCTGTCATGAAATTTATGATGTCCTGCTGGACAAATGTTTTCCTTTACTTCATAAGGCACCAGCTACTGTAATATAACAAAGTGGAAATTGCTTTCCAGAGGAACATATAGGGATTTATCAGAAATACCTCATTTAATGACATTCCAGCAAGCCAAGGTCAGTTACTCATCTTTAGTGGAGGGGAGGGTGGGGTTAAATTGTAACTTAATCCATTATGAGGGCTGTTGTTAAAGACTTTTTGACAATGAACTATCTATCTGCCTCATACCCTTAACAGGAAATTATTAAAATATTTATATCAGTTTCACAAACACCTTGTAAGCATCAGAGCAATTGAAAAATTCAGTGATAACAAAGTGCTGAATAGGTGCAAAATCTTTCGGTTTCCAAGGAGCATGCATAACTGGGAACTGCTGAAATTCAGCTGCAAAAAATCTTTTCTCTCACACATGCAGTCTGGCAACCTGGCAAATAACTGTACAGATGAAGAAACTCAGGGACCCGGTGTAACCTCAAGTGACAAAGCTCTCTGATGCAGAGGAGATCCTTGCACTGATACACCTGACACAGTAACTGGCCAGTCTTTCCACATGCTGGCAGGCTGCAGAATGATCAAATGCTGAGATGTCCACGTTAGCTGAGAATTAACTGCCAGGAAGGGCATAGGAGGGAAAGACAGGGACCATTGCCCTTGAGTGCAAACGTGGCAGCACTAATTGGGCATGAGGATGGGAAAAGCAGAGAGAGGAACAGTGTTTTGGTAAGGAAGTAGTCAAGCTTGTTATTAAGTTCAAATCTTTAATAGCCCACTAATTCATTTGAGCTTGCAGTCTGCTTTTTAATTGCTTTCAAAATCTACATGTTCCTCTGCCTATTAGAGCAAGACCGACCTGCCAGAGCCACTCTTCCCAGCGCCCAAGCAAGGTCAGCAGTTTTATCAGTTCCCTCTGTAACACCAAATTAAAAAAATAGCAAGGCTGCTTCACTGGCTGTGAGGACAAGGAGCACAGCACGATTTGCCTCTAAAATGGGAAACTCTCCATTCCAAAAACAACTCAGCCTCATCCCGAAGGCCTGTCATGGAGAGTGTCTGGCTGGGACACTGCCTCCAGCCATGCCTGGACATTGCTTGGACAATGCCAGCAGGCACTGGCAAAAGCTCTTCCAGGGAGCATGCAGGCAAGATGGTCCTATACCATCAGGTATAGGGCTCAAACCCCAGTTTAGGAGAGGCATACAGATTTGTCCCTGGAGGCTGGGATGTAGTTGTGCTTCCCAGCACAGGGAATAAGACTGAGCAGAGCTCCATATCTGTGGCTAAACATCTCTCAGCTTCCAGCCAGCCCAGATGTGTCTGTATCAACACAAGGGAGAACTGTCGGCACCCTTTTCGGGGTGTTCAGGGAGCTTGGCACAACCCGGGACATATGTTAGAGGGTCAGGAGTGCCACCTTCTGGTACGGCCATCCTGCACGTACCCAGTGTGAGCATGAAAGCAGCCAGAAACAGGGAGCCACCAGCCCCACCAACATCTTCACCAAGCTCCTGCCCCTGTGCCTGCTCTGTTGGGTGCAAAGTCACTCCCCAGCCCAAGGACGTCCTTCTGCCTGTGTGCAGAAATAACACAAAGAGCAAGCCTCAGATGCTCCAGAACATTAAGTACCTGCCTTGTCTGCTCAGATTCACATCTTTGCCATAGGTATTAAAGCAGGCAACTTTGTAGTATCCTGCACAAAAGAAAGTCAAACAGGACCCAAACCTCGAAGGTATTAAAAAGAGAGAACAACCATTCAAAATATTCAGGCTTTCCCATGGATTTCGTAGAAAATTGGCCCAGTTCCATCTGTTTTCCAATCACTTTAACTAGAAGGCAATAGATACTCTGTGCAGATAATCCATTTGCAGAAACAAGCCTATGATAAAAAGCTTTGTGCACTGTGTGAACTCTTTAGCAACATATTATCAGGAGCATCGACAGCTACCCACACTATGTAATCATCTGCCTAATAATACTTCATCCAGCTATGATCCTAGCAATCTATAGTTAATGTAATGTAATGTGAATGGTATGTACCACACACAGTTCCTGAAAGAATGGGAAAAAATGCACCAAAGAGAAAGATGAGCAATGATAAACAAAATGTCCTCATGGACGTTTCCTGGAACACTCCCTTAATCTTGGGGGAGCGTGGAACAAGCCAGACATACAGACAGCATGTACAATTTCAGTTGCCTGATCTGAAGCAATTTTATGCCAACATCAAGATCTCTATCATGATAAATTTTTATCCTCTTGTAGTGTAACAATTGGTTATTGGTGTGTCCTTCCCCTTCTCCCAAGCTGTGTGTGCAGACTGAGGTTCTGGGCTTTCATGCCACATTCTTGGAGTTCAGATCTGTGGCAGAACTCGCTAAGGTTCACAGGAATCTGTTATTGGCACTTCCTACTGCAACTGATGTACAGAAAGGATGACTAACAACAAAGAATGAATGCTGGAGGCTCTGTTTGGGTTCCTAAAGGCACTCAGCCCACCTCTTGACTCTCCCACAGCTGTGTTAAGTTAGGCAAGCCATTGAGGGTGGCATTTCTCTCATCTCATGTAGGATAGTAACATACCTTCCTGCTAGGCACAATACTGAAATTGTGACCCTTGTGGTGATGTACAAGGTGGACCTGTCTCTTCTCATCACTGGCTGCTGGGAGGACCCACACAACTAGGTCATGGTAGAGCACCCTCACTTGCAGGTATCTACAAAAAGTTGAGGTGAATGTCACATTATGTACCCATTCCCAATCTGTCTGGGGGGAAGAATCATCCGTTTTATTTATCTTTTCTAGGTGATTGTAGACTTAGTGGCAGCAGGAGGGTCTCCAAGCACACACAGAGATATAGAGGCACACACAGAGGTAGAGTGGACACCTCCTACTGTCAGAAAGCAAATAACCAAGGGCTTGTTCTTAACTTGCAAGCTTCACTTACACCCTTCATTGTAATTAGTAGGTCTGAGTAGACTTGAAAATGTCATGTAAGATTCTGTGTTTGACAAAGCCTAAGCTTTGTATTTGAGGATATTAGCTTGTAGAAACTAAATATCCTCCATTAGTTCACAGGAACTGATAAAAACAACCAGGGACATCTGATAAAGCCTGTGAAATATTGTACATCTTATCTCTCCTTTTAGGAACACAGAAACACTGCTACCTCTGCCCTGGCAGACTGTCCACCTTTCAGACCTTCTCTAGAGAAGCCATGCTTATAAAAATATTCCAACATTGGGTCTGCATCATGGATATGACACGGATGTGAAAACACAGAAACCTTCAGTAAAGGCCCAAACCTGCCAAATACTGAAGGCCTTCACATCGCACTGACAGAAGGTCGTACTATGGGAAATGGCTGAAACTTCCAGTGATGCTGTGAATTACTCCCCACTGCCACTTCCCTTGCATCTTTTCATCACCTGCATCTTTATTCAATCTTTGACAACCTTCCACTGCTCCCAGCTCCAGTAACAATCTCATCCCTCTCTCTCTCAGGTAACCAGTTTTCTATGGGCTGTGACAACTTTTAGGAGATAGTCCTTAAAAATTTAATAGTCAGCTACTGTCGTGCTTTGGATGGTCCTGTCAGGAAAACAAAGTATACCCTGGGTCCTTTGTCCAGCTGCATCAGCTGGTCTAATGTCAGATATTGCTTGTCCCTGCAGATGTAGGAGAGACCTATTAATCTTAAAATAACATTTTAATGTTAATAATTAATGTCCACAGTTTTACCCCAAATTTCTTATCCAGTAATAAAAGTTCTTGAGATTTCATCAGCACCTTTGTTTACCAGCAATGTAAAGAACAGCTTTCTCTTACTAGTTTGAGCTTCTATGTTTTTATACTGCAAGCAACTATGCAAACACCAGCCCACCCTAGAGAAATTTGGGGAATATTGGAAACCTCACAGCCTTTCACAGCAGTTCAGCACAATACTATTTCACTCAACCCTTTCTGTCATTTGATACAGGGTAAATATTCAATGTTCAGTGGCCTCCACACACACATTTCCACCTGTGTGGCAGGCCAGTGCTCGCCTGCTGGTTTGTAACGTAAAACATGTGGGAATACTGAAAATCTCAAGAGGTCTGTCTTGCACTTCCTGATCTTTATTTACCTTGCTGTGTTCAGTTTGTTTTTCCATTTATATTTAGCACAGATAAAAGCTGGGCAACCAAGCTCATATGTCTTAGTGAAATAATGGGAAGAGCTGGCTAGGAAAGCCATCAAAAGGCAGGATGAAGCAGCACCACTCCCCAAACAAAGGATAAAACTTTAAGGCAGCTTTGAACCATAATGCATACAATCAAGTACTTTTCTCCAGGCCTCCATAAGCAGGTGAAAATCTCTCACTCATTCACTCCTCACAGGTTGAATAGATTTGTTATTTTCAGTCAGAGTGTTTGGGAATGGCATGATTAGAAGATCGCTTTGATCACACCATGCAAAATCCTGCTCTTGCGGCTTGGCAATTACAGGGTGCCCCTTGCAGAGAATGCAAGGCAAAACTACCTGCAAGCCCATCATCTGTTCATTCAGAGCCAGGATCAGGCCAAGCTCCAGTTCGATGTGTCCAAAAGGACTTTGACAGGATTATTGAAAGGCCTTTGTTTGTCTTTGCCTAATTCAGGTGCTCATTATTTCACAGCTCTATCCACATGTAAAGCCACGCTGCCTTCCACCATGCTCTGTCTCCTTCACCCTACAAACACCAGGCCCAGGTGAACAAATTTGGGATGAAAATGTTCAAGTTTTTGAAAAGAAGCACAGCAGAAGGCTGGACCTGCACATCCAAAAAACATCTCAATGAGTTAGCATAGCACCATGCATAGCTCCTGTTGTAAGTCAACTGAACACACATTCACCAGACTCACTGAGACACTTGAAAATATTGTAAGTATATAAAACTCTACTATGGAGGATACAATTTAAAAGAAACAACAAAAAAACCAACCAACCAAAAAAAAAACCCCAACTAAAGCACAACTCAGTTAACTCTTTAGAATATCTCTAAAAATACTGGAATGGTATTAAAAAATAGAGCGAGGCAGTAAAAAGAAAGGGATGTCTCAAGAATGTAATGGTTAGAGATACCACCTTAATGCTCCTAGACACTGTCTCACGAACAAACAAAACACAAAGACAATGTTTGATTTAATTCCACTGTTGCAACAATGAAGCTCTGGAACCATGTGTTCATCACCCCAAAATAAGCTCAGTGGTTTGGCAGCACTTCAATTCTGCAACCATAAATGTAAATGCAAACACATATTTGTGTAAGGATGATGGATAAGAGGCACTTATTTGGGGACATAACGTGTGAGTATCCATCAGGAGTTAATACCATGTCGTGACACTGCAGGTCTCTCCCATGATTATAAATCATCCTACAATGGCTCATCCAACCCACACAGGGGAAAAGCAAATCTTGGCTGGCAGTGAGAAAGCAGATTGGATCAAAGCCTGGGGTTGCCACAAGCCCCTGGTTTTCAGTACTCCAGCCTAACCATCTCCTGGGCACATGCAGGAATGGCTGTAATCATGAAGGAGATGGATCCAAGATGTCATCATACAGCACAGAAACCACAACAGGGGCTGCTGATCAGAAAGGAGGACAAGCCCCCAGAGCAACGTTTACTCTGGTGCACACCATCTTGTGATGTACATCATCTTGTGATGTACTTCTACCATGACAAAAATCAACTGTGCAGTTTTGTGCATTGGCTACAGGCCATAATCATCTCATGAATAGCTTCTTTTTATCTTTTTACTATTTCTTTACATAAGAGCAGGAGTATAAGACTTTAATTAGAGCAGGGCTTTGTTAGTCAAGGGGCACATGGTGGGCACACAGTGAAGGACTACCACGAGAAACTTAAAGGCACGTATGGGACAGTATGGAGTGTGACAAACCCCAGCAGCAGCAATGGGGACAGGGAACTACAACAATATCACAGCATGCCCAGAAGTATGCTATGCGCTAACTATGCGCACAGCACAGTGACTTTCCTTCACCTTCCTTCGCTTTCCCCAGGAAAGATGGGAACAAGCTTTTTTAGTAGGGCCTGTTGCCACAGGGTTGATTTAAAACTAAAAGAGGGAAGATTTAAACTAGATATAAGGACAATCTTTTTTATGATGAGGGTGCTGAAACACTATCGCAGGTTGCCCAGAGAGGTAGATGCCCCATCCCTGGAAACAGTCAAGGTCAGATTGGTCGGGACTCTCAGCAACCTGATTATGTTTTAGACATCTTTGCTCATTGCAGGGTGTGGTTGGACTAGACGACCTTTCAAGAACCCTTCCAACCCAAACTATTCTATGATTCTATGGCAGTCTTCATCCATTGAGGCCTATGCATCCATGGGCAGATTTGTCCATTAACTTCAGTTTCACTTTGAGCTTTTTTTGTCAAGATATTCAGCACTTCTGCTTTTGATGACTGTCACACACAAAGACATGACCCATCTGCAGTGAGATGGAAGTATTTTCTGATAGGGTATTTAGTCTGATGTCATTCCTGCTCCAGCTGTCACCAAAGGTAGTTTCATAATGTTTCACCAGAATAGACCAGAATGGGGCTTCTTACAAGCTGTGTGTAGGCTTTCCGTCAAACCCTGACTGTGACATTCCTTTATCTGGGGCAGGGGAGACATGTGCTAAACCTTATAACACTACGGTAAATTACAGATCTGACTGTTCCTTCCATGCAAGATAAAGTGCACTCAACAGCTTTCTGTGGTGGGCAAAGGCCCCACTGCTCTTAGCTCCCCCAGTACTTTTGCCCCCTTCCCCAAGGAACAGGTCAACACACTCATGCAATAGCATAGGAAAGCTGGCATTTGGGAGGTTTGATCACTGCTCCTCTCCTCACCTTCTAAGGGAATGGGCAACTCAGCATGAGCCTTTCAGGTCAGGCACATGACTTCTTGCTGTGCCCAACAAATGTGCAACAGGCCACCATGAAGTAATTTGGACATGCCATAGGAGTCAATAGACAATGTGGTGACTACCTATACTGACTACTGGCAAGACTTGTATACGCAGGCTCTAATTTCTATGTACAATAGTCTAACTCCAGGAAATCCAGTTCAAGGGATAATCTCATTTTCATAGGCTCATCTGGCAGCAACCACTGGGCTGGAATAGGATTTCACTCCTGGGATCCTTCTACATGTTTGCTATGAGATGGATTCATGATTGCAGATGTCACCAGAGAAAAGGCTTTGTATGCCACCTACAGAAATGCTTTTAAGAAATGTCTTGTATTGTCTCCTACCCAGATATACAGCAATGAGAAATTCTGCTCAAGCAGCAGGTCCATGCTTGGAAACCAGTGCTGGCATGGCAGTTGCTCGGGGAAGCCTCATAAAGTGGAGTGGAGGATGGGGCTGTGGGGATTTGCTTTGAACCCCTGGGTCACGCTACACTTGGCTCAAGTCAATGACTCACTCAAGTGAATGCTAAAGTCATTCATGATTTCTGTTTCTTAAACAATAAAAGTAACATTTCATGTGTCCAGAAAGGGTAATAAAAATGTAATGGACACTCTGTGAGCCTAAATCAAACCCCGTGAAGGCAATGCAAGGAGCTCTGTGGCTTCCACACACTTCCGATCATGCCTCCTTTACTTCAATTTTTCTTCCATTTAGCACGGAGGGAAGATCTTTCTTTTTTAGCATTAATCTCCACCTTTCCTTGAAGTAGTCTCATTTGCCATGGTGTTCTTTAAAATAAGAAAAAAATATTAAATCTTTCTTTTCCTTTTAATGTAAAATGTAATAATATCTTAAGTCTGGGCACCTAATACTGGACTAACATCACTAAGGGATTTTAGGAAAAAATGTCAGATCCAAAACTGTGGGAGGTAAGGATAACCCTGGGCCTGGAGGGAAGGGGAAAATTCTTTACCTTAATGACAAAAGGCTCTTCTAATCACTAATGTTTACAAGATTTTAAGTGTAGGATATTTTTTTTACCTTTTAGGGGGATGTCACATACCAAAAAAATCCCACAGAATTAAGAAAAAAGGAACATTGAAGGATTATGAATACAGTCAGGTCTGAACAAGTTACCCAAATAATTGCTATTTATAACCTTTGTTAAGGCTCTTAGTAAGCACTTGGGGACAAGGCCTTGTTTATTGTAAATAGGAAAGTTCTGCAGCAGTCTGAGATGCCCCTGACTAGCACATTTGTGCCAGATAGGCCTAAACCAAGCTCCTTGCATACATGACTATAATTTTTCAGTCAACCTATCCATCAGAAAAAAAGGAAGAGGTCTTTTTGTAAACACCACCCCATATCCAGCTGTTTATTTTTAAAAGGAATAAGGTACAAAAATGCCTGAGAAAAAATATAGTTTTGAGTCTTGTGCCCTTCAGCTTGGAGTGGAGCTGCTAAATTTATAATTGAGCAGTACTGGATGCTACCAACACAATTCTCTATTCAGTCTCATCTTGCTACAAGGCAGGTATTTTCAGGCAGAGCTGGAATTTCACAAAGACTTCTGCAAGGGTGTGAAGCAGTCATTAATATTTAAAAAAAATTATAATGAGAGGGAGGGGCCTGCAGCCTGCTTCAGAAGAGCTTCTTGGACAACATGGTAGAGTAAGGGATCCACTTCCAAAATGATTTGCCAGGATATGGTTGTTTACACACCTATTGCAGAATTTCTCTTCCGCACAGGTTACAGCTTTCTCTTCTGACTCTGAAAGAACATAGTGTTGGTTAGATGTTCTTAATTTATTACCTACTCTTCATACTATATTTCTTATTTATCTAGGTCAAGGTAACCTTGGGTTAACAAGTTTATAATTAAAATGTAACATCAGCATACATAATTAGGATCAACCTAAGCATCCAACCCAGCCTTGAATCCATGACTCCAGCTGGCAGCCTTCGAAAGGATTATTCCCTTTTCTTTGAGAGATGTCTCATTTTTTTTCTTCAAAGCTGGGTTTTAGTGGGGCAGCTTTCCAGTCTGTGCGGCTTCCCTTCCAGACCGTTTTCAAAACAGCCCATTAGTCCCTTGCTCTGTGGTTTCTTTCACATTTGAGACAAGCGCTGTTCTAAAACCCGCATGTTAGAATCTGGGATTAAAAATAGCCACCGCAGACTGGTTAGCATGAAGCAGCCATTCATGGAGCACAATAGCCGCCGCCACAGCCCCGTGCCAAGTCCCCAGCCCATGCAGAAAGGCACAGCCCCATCGACAGGCACGGTGCTGGGCCAGTGCTTCTCCCAGATGGTCTCAGCCCTTCTGCCTCTCCCCATCTACAGCCTTGCAAAGCTTCTGGAGGATGGATGCCCTTCCAGAGGGGTGCCACAGCACTCTTGGAAACCTCACCAAGGCTTGTGTTTGATAACCACTAGCAAATTTCTAGGCTAAGCTCCTCAAGCCAGCATTAAACATTGGCTTGCAATAGCCATAATCCGACACCGCAGTGTATTTCGCAAGATCCCTGTGAAACTGTGCAACATAACATTATATATGAATATTCCCAGCAAATTTAGAGAAACATCTATAATTACTAAGAGCTGATATACAAAAGAACAAAATTCTTTCTTCCAGATTGGCCATAAATATTAGTTTGAGGCTGCAAAGCTTTTAACACACCTTAAACCCTTCAATTTTCCTAACAGAATTGTTTCAGAGCAATCATTTCCCTATTTATGCCCCATGCACATCTCAGCTCTTTATAGCTATGGCTCTTCCACATTCTTCTTACCCTTTGCCCTGGCCAGGACTCACCCCTTTCACTACATAACCTCTCCCAGCTTGACCTGCCTTTTCCCTCTACTCCAAAAACCATTAACTCTTTAGTAGCCCTCAGTTTACCAATCTGTGACTCTGTTGCCATGATTTGTAGTTTGAAACAGGCACATCACTCTGATCAACCACAATAAAATAATTTTAGAGTCATTTTACATGAGCCAAAGCAAGAGCAAGAAGTTCAGTTAAGCTAAAAGGTGAAGCTGGAAAAGTTTACAGTCAGTGGGTAGGGCCTTACCACTCACTCCAGTAAATGCAAGATCAAGTCCTAGGTATTATGTAAATCCCTAATTCAGCCTTCCAGTCAAAGCACACTTATCGATAAAGCTATGTCAGGTGTGCCTGACTTCAAAATCTTCAAGGATGTTGACTCCTTGGCTCCCTGCTCCATTGCCCTCCTAGTGAAGAAGGTTTTGCTCATACACAATTAGAACTTCCCCAGAAGCAGTTTGGAGCATTTCCACCAGTTTTCCTTCTGTTGTATCAGAGAGCAGTTTGGATCCATGGTCCCTCTAACTATCCATTGAGCAGTTGTGGGCTGCTAGCTGACCACTCTGAACCCACCTCTTCACCAGCATAAACAACTCAATTTCTCATGGGTCCCAGTGTCTCCTCAAGGCCTCTGTCCACCTCAGGAGTTCTGCTCTAGAGCCTCTCCAACTCAGCCACAACTCTTCTTGAACTGGGAAGCCCACAGCTGGGTGTCCAGTGCTAAACAAAGACAAACATAGATTCCCATTGATCTGCTGGCCACATTACCTCTGCTGGAGCCCAGTGGGAAGTTTGCAGTTTTTTCTGTATAAGTGCATTTTTGGCTAATATATTCAGACTAGTGTGCATCACAACCTGGGGTCCTTTCTCTCAGCCAGCCAGGTCAGCTGGTGTGGGAGCTTATCCTGCTCCATGTGCAGAGTCTCTTTTGTTGAACTTTATGAGGTTTCTATCAAGCCAATCTTCAAAATTCTTCACATTCCCTTTGAATCAAGTCTTTTCCATTTAGCACATCAATCCCTCTTTTTAGTTTATCTCTGTATTTGCTGAGACTGTGCTCCATCTCCTCATGCAGAGCTGAAAATACAACCATTGTCAGGTTCAGTATGAACCCCTAAGATACTCATGTCAACCCCTGAAGTACTTGACTTGTTACTCACCAAACGGACTTTGAGCCATTGATTAACACCATTTGAGCATGGTGGCCCACACTGCTTTTAAACCATCTAACAGTCTATTTTTCCAGCTGTAAACAGGTAGACCCTGTTTTCCCTTTGCCTTGTTCTCCCTACAGCTCTTCTTCCAGGCAGAACAAAGGACAGTTTTCAGTAATTTGATGCTATGCATTTTAATCAAAATTACTAGTTCCCATAATCCCAAAATTGAAGAATTTTAAAGATAAGAGCATGGTGAAAATTTATGCTCTTGTCACTACATTAAGTTGCATCTACTTAAGTTGCATTCCAAGACATCCAAGGTCATCTTGGAAGCTTTGACTAAAGCGAGGAAACATCTTTTGCATCTTACATAGAGAAGGGAGTTGGCAACGCAGAGACGAAGAAGAGCCAATCCTCCTGGCCCCACAAGCTACACAGCAATAGATTCATATGGCTAGAAGCCATCAGGCACAAACCACCATACACAGCCCCATAGAAGTCAAATCTCTGGGAAGAGGTCATAGGCAGGAGGCACCTCATCAGAGACCCACCACTCTGTTATAGAGCAGAACTGGCTTCCAGCTGGCTTCCAGAGAGAGCTGGCAGTGTCTCCCTTCAGTTAAGCAATTTTCTGATTTTGTTGCTGAAGTCTTTGTAACTAATAGCTCCGTTCATTCAACTTCACTTTTACAATGGGATAATAAATTTCTGGGGGAAAAGCCATGCGTTTCAGTCTCTACTGCACTAAACATAAAAATAAAATAACAATGCCTGACTGCTCTTTAGTGGCTTTTAAATTCTCAGGAAATGAGCTCTCTGTGAGCAGGTAAGGTGGGGGGTTTTGATGACAACTTATGAATCAGACAACACACAAGGGAAGCAAAGGGAGCAAGAAAAAATATCCTCCTAATCTGTTCTCAAACAGATTGTCAAAATGTGCTCCTGCTGAAGCCAATTATTTTAAAATTTAAATGACTGGGCACAAATCTAATTCCAGTGTGAACTGACAGCATGTGAACCCCAGTGAGCTGAAACACAGGTACAAGGAATCAGACCTGTGTGTCTCCCACAGCCACTGTCCAGGTGAGAACAAAGGAGTCAGAAGGATGAGTCTTTGCATTTTCTTCCGCTCACACAAACAAGCTTCCAACAAGCAAGTTCCAAAAAGGCAGTTAGTCATAGTAGACATTGGTTGCTAAAGCAAAAAGATCAAATTCAGGATATTCAGTGACAAAGGACCCCATGCTATGGTTGGAAACGGTGCTCTGAAGCATTAAGGTGGCTTTGACAGATAGTAGATACTAAGAAGATTATATTACTATCCAGACATTACAAAACAATTGAGCAAAACCCAAACAACTTATTTAAGGGTCTGGCTGCTAATCTTCCATGTGAAAAAAGAGAAATTTCCCATGGGCAGCACTGCTTCCCACAAGACTTGTGGACCATGTAAGTGACTTCATTGAGAAAGGTGAAGTAACACATGAACCACTAAATGGCACCATATTAGCTTCTGACCTGCAAGTTGCAGCTCAGTCCAGGCTATCTTTATAGGTCAGCACTGCAATGCTCAGATCTGTGTAGGGGGGTAGAAGCTCATTGCTATGAAATAGTAAAACTAAGAAAAAATTCTCTGCGTGACTTCTCCTTGCATAAAAATCTAAGTACAACTGAAATGCATTCATTTCAGTTTCTCAGACCACCAGGAGTCACTGGGAGTTTTCTCCAAATAAAGCCTACAAGGACAGATTTTTAATCCCCCCCCCCCTCCTCTGGTATGTTACTACAGTCTGGGTTTTTTGTAAACACTCATTCATTTCATTTTCATTCATGCCCATCTGTGAGCACAAAGACGTAGAGAACAGTTCATGAGAAGACACGAATACTAAAATCAGACTCAGTTCCTTTGGTGTGGCTTCAGATGTGAAAAATCATAACCTCCCTTTGGGAAATTTTCATGGTGATTATTGTTATAATAAACTATTAAGTGATGGAGTGGTTACTTGATAATTATGGAGACAGAATCCATCTGTTAGATTGCCTGTTAAACTATTAGAATTTTCTCAGATATTAATGTGTCTTCATTGGCACTGAGTTTCTAACATCCCTGTGGTGCAATAACCACGTGATTTATGGCAGCAAAGAGCTGCTTACAGGGTAGACTTTGTTAACATTTGAGATCAGCTGTGCAAAGAAAAGTTCTTCCAACATAAATTGAAATTAGTGTTAAAAAGAGATGCCAAAATTGACAGAATGTACAGTTCTTAAAATCGTACCTGGTCTTCCACTGTGCAAAAGGAACCTTAATGATTAGAACAGAAATTTTCATAGAAGAAATAATTTTATTTGTTCTCTAAATCAGCTTGCTTGATACATAATCCCTCAGATATCTCCCAGACGAGAGACGTCCCAGAGGCAGCACTGCTTTTGTTTGCCCTGTTGTTTGAACTGACAGCCTGTCGGACAGTTAGTGCAAAATAGTAACAAGAAGATCTTATTTCCTCTCTAATGGAAATGTATTTCAGCATGTGATAAGAATAAAATAGTAGAAATATCACAGACTTGCTAAACGTTCTGTGGAAAGGCCTACTTCTAAAAATTATTTTGTAATTCCCTTAAAAATTTCTGCAATCCTGTACTGGAGATACAATTATCTTTTAATCTTTCCAGGGATTGAAACCCTCCAGAAAAAAAATCATAGCCCATTACACTCAAATCAGCTCTCCTTTTTCCTTACACAATTGATTTGTGTTTGGGACATCGCTCTGCTGTTCGCTGAAGAGGAGGGCACCTTGAGGACAACATGCAGCTGATGATGTTTTTATTGGCACTCAGCACAAAATGAAGTGAAGGGAGCTGATCCTCTTGATGGTTGATACTGCTATCAATTTTTTCTTTTTCAATTAAATTAATTTGGCTTCCATCATCCAGTGCCAAGTCTGACAGTATAGCACAGGAAATAGCCTTCCCCAGCTGCTGCCAGTGTGCTGCAGCTCTGCCCGAGAGGTAGCCCAGTCACTCCTGATAGTTTCTTGTAGGGAAGTGTCAGTCAGGACAAATATCTGTAGGACTGTGCAAGAAATTATGCAAGAGCCAAAAAAAACCAAAATAATGTTTGCATATAATGTCATCACAGATGAATTAGATCTCCAAAAGGAGTCCAATAGCAATAATTTATTCTTTTTGTTTTAATCAGTACTGAAGGTAGACAGGTAATTGACTTAAACTGCACAGAAAACATGATGAGATCCACCAGAAAGAGAAACAGCATGATTTCCCTTTAAGTGACAATTAGTAATGCATTAGATTCAGAATACTGCATCCAGTTCCTGCTGCCTCTGGGTTATTTGCAGCCAGCTTTCAACCTGTATTACCCATATTTTAGTGCCTGACCTCCCACCAGCTTCCTTCCCAGAGCCTTTGGTTATTTCATGTAAGAGGCACTTAGGACCACCACCTGTGGTGAGATAAAGTAAAGGTTATAGTGATTTCAGACTCACGTTGCTGCCTGGAAATGTTGTAATCAATGGAGTGGACTAAATCTACTCCAGGGAGTACAGAAGATGCTCCAGCATTGCTTGTTCACCCTTTTCCTCTAAGTAGTGCTGGCCAAACTCTTCACACAATTGCCTTGTGTTTGCCTCTGGTGGACACCTGGCTCTTGCCAGCCCCAAGCGAGTTCGCCAGTTCCTGGTGGAGTCAGCAGAACCTTGTCAGCTTGTATTTCTGGATAGCTGAATATCAGCCAGGTCTCATTTTAGCCTGTAAGCATGAAAAAAAAAAAAACACCTGCCTGAGTCTCACCTAAATTTTCCTTCAATTTGTAAGGCTCATTAATTTTCCTGAGGGGTTAGTGTTGAAACAAGTCTTTTTAAAAGCTACCCTTTCTTAAAAAGGCAGTTTTTTACCAATAATACCTTCTTTACCTGGGTATTTTACAGGGAAGACTAATGCCCCCATTTGCTTGAAGCTTTTCCTGGCTTTATACTGCTGGGTGCTGCACCTTTCCCAGGCAGACATCTGTTATTGTGAGCTGTGTCAACAGTTTGTAGACACACCATTGCGTGGGCTGTTCACTATTAGCTGGTTGCCACAGCAAAACCACACGAATGTCTTCCCAGAGGAAGCTCCAAAAATCATACTGTGTGCAGCTTGATTTGGGGCTGTTATTGTGAGTTTCTTACTTTTTTATAATGGAACAAACCCACCTTGTGAAACACAGAGCCTTTCTTAACAGAACTCCAACAAAGCCTTGTTTTTAGAACTGCTCCCAAAACTATCTCATCAGGTCTAGAAAGCAAAAGAAACAATCGTTAAACATAACAACCCAGAACTGCATAGCACTGATCTCTATTCTACAAGCTGGATTTTCCATCACATCATGAAACTGCAGGTGGATACAATGGGGACTTGATGAACTGCTAATCTGGATACCATTAACACGGGCCATTCTGGGAGCCCCTCTCTGCTGTGGGCTCCATAAGATGCCAGCACACCCAGTCATTCTCCATTCATGCAAATCTTAGCCTTTCTATCACTTTCTATTAGTGTCTACAAAAATTTGGGAGCAGGGGTAAAATAATCTTTTCTGACATAGAAAAATTACTGAAAATTCATCTGGGAGATAATAAATAAAAATTTATCTGAGAGACTCAGCAAAATGGGAAGAGAATGAAGTGTTCAAATTTAAAGTAATTTTGTATGGAAACTTCTATTCCACAGGAGTATTTGAAGAGTAGCAGGCATGTTATTAGGACAAAAAGATCAGGAAGAATCACAGAATCTTCAGCTTATACCATGTTTGAGCTAAAGCAAAGAAACGTGAACTGCAAGCAACAAATATTTGGCTTGCTTTTTATTTTCTATGTTACTGAGGAAAGAATCCTACCTCTAATTTATCATTCAGATGGACTACATAGGACTGAATTACTTACCTGATGAGAAAAAATTGGGAACTGAATCTGAACCTCACCTAACTTAAAAAAGCACATCTACCCACACTTTTAGATAGCAAAAAAAAATAATGGAGAAAGCATTGATGTGTCTTCAGAAGTAGAAGTTCTTCAGGCAACTGAAATGTTGCTCTGCAGATTTACTACCTACTTAAACAAGATTTCCTATAATTTGTGTTTTCTAGAAACTGCTGATCTATCTCTTACCTGTAGGAACATAACATATCACATCTTCTAAACACTCTGTAAAACCTTAACAAGTGGACATTCCTTACTAGTATTTGTGCTTCCTTTTCTGACTATGCTTACTGCAAAATTTGTGTTCATGTTGTATAGGTCCCTTTAAAGCCAGAGAAAAAGAAAACTTTTCTCCTTCTTTGCCTCCTCTGATGTGATTTGCTCATAGCTTTTCCTACTCCACAAAGTTTAACATGAATTCCTCCCTTTTGAGCTGATAAAAAGCTGGTCATACTGTCAAACTGCAAATATCAATGCATGCCAGCTAATGGGTGAACTTTAAAGCAAAAAAAAAAGGAAAAAATCCAGAGAAATGTGCATTTCAAAATGTGGATTATTCCTTGCATGGACATTCTCTTTATCTTCTTGTTTCAGAACCTCAGCTTTCACATTTTTGTCCACTGAGCATAAACACAGACACAAATGTTGTCTTCAGGCAGCATATAGAAATACATATGCTTACTATTTCCATTATTACATTATTTCCTTTGGGGACTATTCTCTCATGTCTGCTGTTCCTTTCCCTTTGTCTTATGCTTTCTACTCTGCATTTTCTCCCACATCTAAAGGAGTTGTGTAACCTTTTCCATGGCTTCCCTGAATCTCTTTTATTCCCTCTTCTGTCCAACCATCCTGGCTCTTCTCATTCTTCAAAGCAAAACCTCTTTTCCCTCGTGCAAAATCACACTCTACCTGGCTCCTCTCTTGACTATTTGTAGTTTTTCATCATGTGCTGTTGGCCAACATTATCTCCAGGAACCCGGTCTTCCTAATGGCTCTCTTCTGTTCCCTCTTCAAACATATCTCACAAGCAATCAAGAACCAGAAACTGCTGATCTTGCCATCCTCACTTTGCACCATTTCTTCCTTCCTTTTCCTCTCTGCTCCCCCTTTTCCTTCCTATCTCTCCCCCTGAGATGTACCCTGCATTCTCATCCATAGTTTCACTCGGACAAAAGAATGAGTGATTGAGGGTGCATGTTATTGACTGCAAAGATGCCATTACTGACAAAATTAATGGCATTTTCGATGTCTGACCCAACTTCAGAGGTCTAAATGGTAGCTGTCTCTTTTAAGGTGAGAGGAATCCCACTTTTATTGTAAAAAAACTGCACCAGTAAGAGGAAAATTGGTCACAGCATTATTATGCTTGCTTTATTGTACAGGATAGCTACAACTCAGGTCATAAGGGTTATGTCATTTAAAGGTATATTAATGCACCTCTCCCACAAATTCTTGAAAAACTCTCTATGATCCACAGCAACTCATGGTACAAGTCAGGAGATGTAACTGTTTAATGGGCTGTCCATACTGTGAAATAAACTCCACAAACACCGAAGACTATCACATCCTTTACCAGGCTATACTCCAAGCACAAGATTCCCTGAATTTGCTTTTCTCATATATATAAGGAAAACATTCATTTGAAAAACAAACAAAACACAAAAACTATAAAATTAATTATAAAATTAAGACTCTCTTTTGCATTCTTTTTTCATAAGGAGGAGAAGCAAGTAAACAACACTGTAATGAATAAATAGCACTCATATACACTCACAGTGAGGGCGCTCTTTAAGAGGCAGAAGAAAAATGAAGAGCAATCATGTATTGTCAGCATGTGCACAAGATGACATTTAATGTCAATGAATAATTAAGCATGAGTAGAGATTTATTGCTGGTAATGATGACCAGCAGCATTGCACCGTATCGTGTCTTATTTTTGGAAAAAGGAAACATCCATCATTCTCTCCTTACATCACACAGTTTCAGTTATTAAATACACACTTTTCAACTAAATTAGGCATAACTGTTGACATTGGCTTCAGAAATATCTCAAACTTATGGGGAAAAAACCAGGAATTAATTGTATTCACTATTGTTGTGATTGATTTGGCAGCTTTCAGAGATATAAAAAGTAACAAGTGTGTACAAGATGCTCTCATCTTTTCTTAAACTTGGATTTTCAACTGGCAAATATCTCTGAATCCTTAAACAAATCCTTTGCTATTGTATGTAGCAGTATCATATAAACCATTTCAGAACCTTCCATCTCCATCTTAAAACTAATTTTTTTTTCAAATTATTTTTCAGAGTTAAGCACCTCTTGGGGTTAGGAATTTGTTCCAATTCTGCAGTAAAAAAATATTCATCATATTAACTTGACCCCCATTTACATTCTTTTAAGTTTAACAGAATGTGTTGTGATTTTTTTCCTCTCTCTTTTACATATCTATGAATTGTCTTCTCCCAAGCTTTCAATGTTTTAGACTGAGCAGGACAGCTCTTTTAGCCTTTTTGCACAAGACGGTCCCTCTCTTAATTATCTTTAACAGTCCTTCTCTACATCTCATCTCTGAATGTCCATACCCATTCAGAGTATTTATCCCATCTTAGGTCTCTCCAGCATATTCTGCTGTGATTCTAATACATAACAAGTGAGATAGTAATACTTCCTCTAATGCCTTTTAGGACAGCTTTACCTTTATTTTTTCTTTGGATCTAAAAGATTAACAGTGTATGAGCAAACCCATGCTGCATTTTCTCCCAGTCTCAATTTATTGGAGCTGTTGTGTATTAATAGTAAAACTCCTCTTATTCTCTTTCCCATTGGTTGTTATGAGTTTACCTCATAGTTGGTACAATAGTTGCTATTGAAAATTGAATCTAAGTATTAATTTTATTTTGGTGACACATTATATTATCCTTAACAGTTATAAAATTTTTGTTGCATAGTAGACTCATTTCCCTTCCTATATGATGCAAGAACTTTCTGTTATTTGTTTAAATATCCTTTGCTGGGTCTGTCTCAGCTTGGCATTTGGCAATTTGCACTTTATGCCATCCCATTTTGACCTCTATAACTGCTGATGGCCCTTTTTCCACTCTTTGAAATATCTCTCTCTTCTAATCTCCTTCTTAAGGCAGTTATTTATCTTACTGAACCTGGAGAGTTTCTCTGTAAGATTTTCCTCATGGCTGGAATACAGAATTCTGTCACTTCACCAAAGAAATTTGTGACTGCTCACACACTGGAATACCTGAACCCTGCTGTCATCAGTACCACTTGTCTCCAGCCTACACCAGACCAGTTAGGGTATCTCATAGTGCCTAACAGAATCTGAGTAGTCTGCATCACCTTAACACTGTTATGGTATCTACCCATACCTGTTGCTACCTCTGATACTGTTCTCTCACCCTTGAGATCCGACACAACAGCAGTATCCCAAGAATTTCTTTGACCAAGTGATTGTGATTGGAAGTAATTGTGCATTATTCTATCCTTACCTTTATTTCTGGTTTTGTTGGACACTTTGTTTTCTTCAGTATCAAACCAGGAATGCTATTCAACTTTAGAATCATAGAATAGAATCATAGAATCATTTAGGTTTGAAAAGACCTTTAGGGTCATCAAATCGAATTGTAAACCTAACACTGTAGAGAGCGATATGGTCTCCCCTCAGCTTCCTTTTGTCCCGGCTGAACAACCTCTTCTCCTTCAGCCTCTCCTCATAACATTTGTGCACCAGATCCCTCACCAGCTTTGTTACTCTTCTCTGGACACACTCCAGCACCTCAATGTCTTTCTTGTAGTGATGGACCCAAAACTGGACACAGTACTAGAGGTGTACTGTGACAGTACAGGGTGACAAACATTTTCCTAAACATGCTGGCCACACTATTCCTGAAACAAGCCAGGATATTGTTGACCTTCTTGGACACCTGGGAACACTGCTAGCAATAACTGCATCAACTACCCAAGTATTGTGGCTTCAATCTTAATGTCATCTCTTTGCAGCTAATTTCTGTATCAATTTCATAATCTTGTTCACCTGACAACTTTACTTCTCTTTCAGTATCCTTCCCAGGAAGAGACCTTGAAATTACACAAGTATTCCCTAATCTAAATAACTTTCTCAATGATGCCTGACTCATTGGTAAAGGAAGGACGTGTCCTTATGCTCAGACAGACTCTCTCCTTTGGAAAAAACAATGAATGCATCTCAGTAGCAGAATAGCCCTGTAACTGAACCAGGTCCTCATTTCTTTGATATGCAAAGCCTTCCCGGGGCTTGTCAGAATTTTGGTAAAGAGCTACCATTTTTAAAAGCTCCTTACCCATCTGAGTATGGCATCTTGGCTCCTCTCCAGCACAGGCTTGATATATTGTTCCCCTTTCCCTTAGCTGCTTTTTTTTTTTTTTGGGGGGGGGGGGGTTCTTTTCTTTTCCTGGTCCCCAAAGGATCCTTTTTAAACTTGTATGTACATGTTATATCTTCACTTCAGACACATCTAGACACATCTCTGGATCTGCTGACAAGGTCATTGAGACAAAAGAAGCGTATGATAGGAAAGAATCTTGTGTACTGATCTTCCAATATCTGGGAGATCAAACTTGGATCAAACTTGATAGCAACACCCATTTTACCTGTGAGATTGAAAAATTACAAATTACTGTTTTGGGGTAAGGCAATAAGAGATTTCTGTTGATCATAATTGGTATATAGGAATCTTAAAGACAAACTCCATCCAAAGGCAGGATTTATTCATTTTCCTTCACTCCAGTTTAATGCCACTAGCTCTAGTACGTCCCTTCTCTGACGCTTTTTTTCCACTACACTGTCCGTATTTTTTATATTGCCTCTGCCTCTGTCACTTCTTTTCTCTATGGCCTTTTTAGGTGCTACTGTAGTCTATGAAACTTAATAATATTTAACTTTTCTATAATGTTCAACACACCTACAAGAAGATGTACATAAATAGAATCCTATCAGAAAACACAGACTTTATTTGAAATTACTGTATTCCAGGCTGTGCCATCATTTTTCCATTCCATGGCATCATACAAAGAAATAATAAGACAGTATTTTAATTATGTTAACAAAGCAAATATAAAACATGATCTGGAGTATTGTGCCTGGTTCTGGGCACTCCAGTTCAAGAAAGACAAGAAGCTACTGGAGAGAGTCCAGCAGAGGGCTACAAAGGTGATCAAAGAACAGGAGAGACTGAGAGATGTGGGTCTGTTTAGCCTGGATAAAAGTGAGAAGGTACCTCATCAATGCTTATAAATATCTAAAGGGTGTATATCAAGAGGATGGGGTCAGGCTTTTCTCAGTGGTGCCTGGCAACAGAACAAGGGACAATGGGCACAAGCTGGAACCCAGGAAATTCCACCTGAACATAAGGAAAAATATCTTTCCTTTGAGGGTGACAGAGCATTGGAACAGGTTGCCCACAAAGGTTGTGGAGTCTCCTTCTCTGGAGACATTCAAAACTCACCTGTATGCGTTCCTCCCCAGCCTGCTCTGGGTGACCCTGCTTTGGTGGGGGGGTTGGTCTAGATAATCTCCAAAGGTCCCTCCCAACCCTCACCATTCTGTAATTCTGTGATTATTTCTCTGGGCAAAACAAAAAAAAATATCTTGGCACTATAGAACACACAGAAGCACAAAACTGATATGAGAAACAGAATTTCCATAATACACCAATGACTCTTCTCACAAACAAGAAAACCTTCTCCAATAGATGACCTGCCATCATATTTTTACAATACTCTCAACAGAGTGATCCCAAAGCTATTTCAAATACTCTCAGAGCACTTTTGATAAGAACAATGTTTTCACCTTTCAGTTCCCTTATAGCTGCAACTGAGCAAACAAGGAAATAAAAGAAAACAAAACAACAACAACAAAAAAAGAATAAAAGCTTTTGAGAATTACATCATATTCCCTGGATAAATTAATAGAATAAGAGTGTAAACCCCTTCTTTCATTTCTCTTCACTTGACACCTCCTCAGGATGCTGATTTCACCATCTGGCTATGATTTTTTAATCATGTCTTATGTTTACTAAAAAATGCAAAGTAAAAATGCACAGGGAATGAGAGACACCAGCATAGAGATCTCAAAAGGGTTTCTCAAACAATTACACTTTACTTTTTCCTGAGCTTGTTTTGGTTTTCTTCATGGGAAAGATTCCTTATCTATACTTTTATTTATTCCATACCCACACAACTAACCCAGAAGTTGGAAGAACCCTTTTGAAGTGTGCTCATTTCTCCAGAAACTGCTGTGCCTCCAGATGCTACACTCTGTTGCACGGTCTCCTCCTGCCTCTCACACAGATTTGCTCAGGCAGGAGTGAATCCCTACACCAACTACTTTCAAACCCTGCCTTTTATATTCCAAATATGTTTCTCTGCAAGTAACAACTCCTCAGTTTGTCAAGGACAAAGGACAAGGTGTGACTTTGATGGGGTCCTGGGAT
Source organism: Scolopax mira (assembly GCA_004320125.1). NCBI lineage: Eukaryota > Metazoa > Chordata > Aves > Charadriiformes > Scolopacidae > Scolopax > Scolopax mira. The sequence continues at coordinate 17,511 of BJBW01000774.1, read as the reverse complement.
CATGAAGGATAGAGTTTCAACTGTTCAGGTTTCAACTTCATCAAAAGGATAATTTAATTAGGTTAACAATGACCTCAATAGGGAAGAAAAGCAGATAATTGAAAGCTCTGTAGATACTTAACAAAGTTCTGATAGCTCAAAGTCTACTAGACAAGTTAGAAAATAAATACACAGATTTTTCACCAGAAAAGTGAGTAGCTATTGAAAAACTAAATGCAGAGTTTACAGCTTTTTTTTTTTTCTGGGAACATTTCCATCATGTTTTTCTTTCCCAAAAGAAAGTTTAAAATGAGAAAGATTTCAGGGAAGTCCTGCAACACATGTTACATAGGACATTGCTCTAGATCAGCGCTATTGTCCCTTCCAACCTTATAACCTATGAATCTCAGAGAAAAAAGTGAAAAGGAAAAAATAACTCTCAGCAGTCACTCTGACTTTCTGACGAACATAATTGTCAACATTTCCAGACAAATAGAGCCAGTTGCTCTTTTCTGCCCTGGAGAAGCTCATGAAGCTATTATTTGTTTGTGCAACAAATAACCTGATTGACCTGAAACACTAAGCTGTTTTGTTTTGCTGCATGGAGGTCCAGTGGAGATATCAGCTGTAGCAATGCCCCTCTTTTACCAATGCCAGAGAAAATATGCTAGGAAAAACACTGAGCTCATATGTTCTTCCAAAGCCCTGGTTAGTTTACATCATCGGTGCTGTGTACCAAGGTGACTACAGTGGAGAAATGATAAGGAAAAGATGAGGGAATGAACTCCATGAAACTCCATAACTCCAAAAGTCTGTCACCTTCAGTTACCTTTTCTCCTCCTCCAGATTGTCTGCTTACAAAAACTTTTACAATCTTTCCCTTTCCATTTCAAAATTTCCTTTTAACCTGGGACCCACTATGGAGAAATATTTGATAATACTTTTTATAGGTGGCTTTGTAGTGGCAGTTTACTAGTGATCAAAGTGACAGATACAAGATCAAAACTCACACAACCTAGGAAGCTACACACACAGAGAAAAAGGAGATTGATAAAATAAATTAGGTTGGAAGGGACATCTGGATATCATTTAGTCCAAATCCCTGCTCAAAGCAGGGCTAACTTCAAATTTGGGTTCAGAGCCCTCTCCAGTCAAGTTATGAATATCTCCAGAGGATGGAAAACCTGCATCAGCCTACCTCTAGTCAGCCTACCTCTTCCAAAGCCACCACATATTTGCAGTTATACCTCCTTCAGGATGTGCACATTTCTGTCTGACATACCACTCCTTGAGAATCCCAGTGTTGGTCAGCATCATGCCAACGATCCTCATAAAAATAGATCTTCAACCCTTGACCATTTGGCCCACACCACCGTCTGAGTTACTGGAAATCAGGAAGAAAAGCTGAATTCAGGGTTAATCATTGACAAGAATCAGTAGTGTCTGCCTTCAGGCAGGAGGCGATCACATGTTACTGGTTGGGCCGTAGGTTTTGGAAGTCTTCCAAGAAAATTCATGGCACAGCAGAATGTTGTGGCATGTTACAGTTGCAGACTTTCTGAATCTGGATATTCTAGCTTTCTTCTATCAAATATTTTCTAAAGTAATTTTACTTTTTAAAAAATTATACAATTTCAAAAGCTTTACCATATGCATCCCATTAAAACATGGCACAACACTTTATAGTTACACCAAAACCCCCATTAGCTCTGTCCATGAAGCAATTGTGGCAGCTCATAAAATCTTGGGTAGATTTGGGTTGTCTGCTGAGTGGGGTAAAACTGGTTTCTAGTTTGTACTGCAGTCAGATTGAGTTCTTTTCACCCTGACGAAAAGCTGTTATGATAATAGCCGCAGGAAAATATCCAGCAGCTAAAAGAGGATATGGAAAACCAAGGAGAAAGCTGGAGCTCTGAAAGCAAGAACGATTTCCTGATTTCCTTGTTGGAACAGATCTGGAATGAAGCAATTCTTGGCCAAGATTTTAGCATAAACTTAGCATCAGACTCATGACACTGGCATTAAACCTCCCAACTAGAGTATGCCTACCTATTAGACCTAGAACAACCTTATGGACAGAATTTTAAATATGGACACTTAGTATAGACCTCTCCTTTCAGATCTATGAATGTAGATATAAACAGCCTCTTTTTCTTAAGAACTGTACGCTCAAAACTATCAACCCCAAACACAGCTGCTAGGAGCCATTCAATATTTTTTCTTACCTATTTATTTATTAGCCTAAATAAAAATGTCAGAGCCTAATATTAATCTCCTCTTGGCTTGTGCCTGTTTCATTTCATTTCTAGCCCAGCAAAGAAATAAATAAATCAGTCTGACAATTCAATTTCTGAGAACTGGGAGACTATTCAATAACAGGGGAAAACAGTTTGAAAGGCAACCCACACACCGGATCACATGTAGGAAACCCCTGTCAGCTCCAGAAGAGGTGAAGTCTGTGCACATCCAGGTAGGGGGAAATACAGCAGTTCTTTTATTTTCAAAGTGCAGGCAGTGAAGAACGGGAGACTCCTTCCAAACTTCCACAAAACTTTCAAAAATGTTTTGTTTGTTTCCAGGAGTCAGCTGAAGTGCAACTGGTGCCAAAGGGAACCAGCTTTAAAAATCAGTAACAGCTTGATGCCTTACTCATATGCAACAGAGCTTGAGCAGAGAATCAGACAGGAGAGTTAATGCCAACTGGAAGCAGGAACCCATCCAAAACATTGCTGGAATTCACTCCCTGATCATTACAGTCCTGGCACCTCCACTAAACTGCCAAGTGTTCATTGTCTGAAACAACCCAGACTGTACAAATGATTAGACTATGTTTGGTTTATAATATCTTCTTGGAAAAATCAGAAGCTCTGTACCAGATGAGCGAAAATACTTATCCTATTATAGAAGAGACAGGAGCATATAAGGCAAGGAAAGGAGAAAATAACCACAGAAGTTAGTTGTTCTCCTTATTTTATCTTTCCATTATCATATCCTTTCCAGTATTTCTACACTTATTTTTAGTTAAAAAGGCTTTAAGGTATTTATTTTCACCTACCCATATTCACTGATGTGCTAAGGGCCTCACTGCCTGTATTTTCACCCTAAATCTCCACTCTATGTCCTTTTCTTCTGCAACAGCTCTTCAGGCAGAAGCTGTTGCAGGTGCTCTGAAGCTCCCCAGTCCATACCTGCCACTTTGCTACCCAGGTAGCAGAAAAGACCAGCACTGAGCTCTCACTTGATCCAGATAATATCTGGATCAAATCAGCTCATGGCTTCAGGAATTACAGACACAGATAGTGTACACAGCCTTTTCCTCTTTGGAAACCAGGTTAATAACATACATGGAAGACTTTAAAAAACAAAAATAAACTAAGATCTAAAAAAAGCTTCTGGGATAATCAGACTGCCTATAGCTAACTCCCTCTGTGGAAAGAGAAGGTTCAAGGACCTGACATAAAGGTGACTACATGCTGGACCTACAAAGATTTAGGTATTTTTTAGGAAATTTTCTGTCAGATGGGCCTGGTGTGAGAAGGTTTGGGGATGTTATACCCAAAAGGCTGCTTATGCTTCACCCAGAACAGTAATCCTCTGTGAAGAGAAATGTAGAGCCTACTGCTTTCAGGTGCCTACAAGGTACTGGTTAGAGGTAGACCTGCTTGACCACTGAACCCCATAAAATAAACTGCTGGCAGCACTATTTTAGCAGATGGGACATTCACTCCATAAAGCCAGATATACCTGACTGGGAGCATCTTCCAGAGTACATCTTCCCCATCACTCTCATGTTTGCAACCATGCCCCACTCCAGCATGCTTTGGCACAAAAAAGGCCCAAATTAACTCAAATCCTTAGGTAGGGGTCAGAAGAAACAATTTTTTTCCCTTTGCAGAGCTACCTAAGCAGCAAGCAAAACCACCTGGCCTTGTTCCAGTTCCAATTCCTGCTCTTGGACAGGTCTCTGGGCTGTCTTTTCTTGCTCCTTTCATGTGCACACAGTAGCCAGAATTTGTCACCTTGCAAGCATGTAATAGTTACCCATTCTCACAACACCTTCCTATGAATGTTTTTTATTTGTCCTTCTGCAGTCCAATAGATCTATAAAATATGGTCAAAACCGGGGGGTTCTTCAGAGGTTTTCTCTGTTAAAAAAAAAAAAAAAAGCGATGAGTTATGGTTATTAAAATAAGATGTATTACTGCCTTGCAGACAATCTCTGGTTTTGTTATTTCAGGCACTCAGCCAACAGAGAGGCAAAGCAATGAGAAAAACTGTAGAGTGCAAAGTCTAATTTGAAGAATAATTATTATCATTATATTGCATGACCATGTTTCCTCATTTGGACCTGCATGAGAAGTTTCAGTCTCCAACTAACATTTGGCAGGAGCCTTGGAAGATACAAGACTCTTGCAAAAGTTACCAATTGCAAAAGAGACAGAGCAGTAGGAAGAAGATCTCTGCATGTCAAACAGTGTGTGGAGGGCACTGAAGGCCACCCTCTCTCCAAGGAGTGGTCAGCATGGAAAATGAGATCTCATTGGAGCAGGGCAAGGGCATAGGGTGTTTACAGAGACCACAATAGTCTACACCCCACCTCCAGGTGAGTCTAGCAAAATTCTCACTAACACCCACGGAAACCTGCAGCCATCCTGCAAACACCCCCCTCTGCTTTTCTCTTTGTAAAGAGGAAGCTTTTCAAAGCCAGTTATGCACCACTTCTGCAAGGGATCCTGGGTCCAGCATGGGCAAGCGGTCACGTGCAACCACCCTTCAGCCTGGGCAGCACCACGCTGTCAGAGGACAATCCCCAGAGTGATAGTCAAAACCAATGCCGAGCACTTAGGCAGCTCCTCTGGGGCTGGGGGATATCTAGGCACATCAAAGTGCATCTTCGGAAGCCTGAGCACTTAGCAGTGTCAAAAGCTGCCTGAAGTTAACTGATAGGAGGCAACTACAGGGTGATGCATGAATCCCTCTCTCCCACCCCTGTGAGGAGCAATTGGGGCCTTGAGTCCTTTCTAAGGCTTTAAGCAATATGATTCTGATTTCCAAAGCTGTGATATAAGCAGTGGAAATCACTTGTGGGGTACATTTTGAAATCCTGTCAGTTGTAGGCAGTCTAAAAACACAGCCCTAAGTGCTGGCGATGTTTAGGTGACGCTGAGGCTTGCAGACAGCATGTTTGCAGAGTGCACTGAGCCCCTCACCCACATCACAGGACAGTTGAGTTGCATTTACTGCCCTTGTGCGCAGGGGACTCCTGGCATTTTAAAGTCTGACAAAGCAACATCTGCAGAAAACAAGAGGACAACCACTCAATGCAATGCAGGGTAACTCTGTACTTAGAAAGTCAGCAACTTGTCTGTATCAACATCTGATGGGAAAAAAAGAGAATGTTGTCCACAGACATATGAAATTGCCTTGAACCACAATAAAAGCACAATATTGGTAATCATTAGCTGTTAATAATAATGATGACTATTATTTTTGTTTGGTTGGTTTTTAAATTATATCTTTTGAATGACAAGAGTCACAGCAAGGCTGCAGTAAAATTCACATTTAAAACTGATCAGAAAAGATCCGTGTATAAAATAAAAGCCCTTCATTGAGCTTTGTCAGAGCTGCCATGCTAAACCCAGCTCAGACACACAGGAGGGAAGTACCCAGTGAGTGGGTTGCTTCAGGAAAGCTTGAGCTTTGTGGAAGTGTCCATGAGCTTTGACATATCCTTGACACATGTCTACACATCCTCAAAGCACCTGGGCAGAGACAAACATATGGCTCTGAAATCTCCCCATGACCTCATTATCTGAGGGTCACTGGCTTGGGCTGCTCTACCAGCTCCCATCTACCTAGGGAGGTTTTAACCCATGACTGCTCACATGGTCCAGGATGTTGAACACAAAGGATTCCTCTCAGGACTTTAATTGAAAGCAGCCAAAGGCAGAAGCTTTGCGATTTCTGCTTCTTCTGAATGAAGTAGTATGAATGAGTAAAGCCAAAAAATTGCAGTATAGCTCTTCCACCACAAATGGTGAAGAGCAAAACTTGCTGCACCACTGCCCAAGCAGTAAGCCAGTGGGACTTCTGCATTTCACTCCTTATGGTCGTTTAATCTATGGCCTTAAATCCCCCAAAGCCACCTGTTATCAGTGATTAAGAGAAGACAGAGGAGCAGGCTGATGAGAAACCACAAAATATAGCAGCTCCTGGGAAAACAGTATGTTTTGTTAGACCAGCTCTCTTCTGAGGTCAAAGAGGTAATGGTTCACCTTGAGGAATTGACAGCCGATAAGCAGCAGGTGTGGAGGGAGGAGAGCAACCCCCCTGTGCCCAGCACTTCTGCTGAGAACTGCTGGCAGGGCTCGGGGAGACAGGGACAGAAATATTTGGGTACAACTGCAGCAAAAGCTGCAAGACACTGAGGTTTGTGTTCACACGTCAGTTCTGAGGCAGAGAGCACATTGACACAGCAGCCAAACCACAGCCACCAAGGTAAGGTCTGGCAGTCACTGACAACCTGCTTTAATGGAGAAACCTGTAGAAAGGCTAGATGAAACAAAAACCAAAAGCAGGAGTTAAATTAAATCACATGTTTCTGTTTCCCTTGGGTAGTGAAGGCAAGTTCTCACCTTCCTGTGAACAGCAGAGCATCTCACTGGCCAACTCTCACTTCCAGCATCCCACGGTCGGTTCCTCTTCTTCCCCATGGCAGCTATAGTATTTGATCAAATACTTGCAAAAACTTGCAAAAATTATATTAGGATTATATAAAAATCCATACAAAAGTCACTTCAGTGGTCCTCTTTAGCCCATTAATTTCAATAGTTTCCCTAACGCTGGGCTTTAGAGAGTAAGTCTTCCCTTTTCAAGCACTTCCACGTCTGAAATTTGTATGATATCTTGCAGTTTGGCATTGTTTTCCCCTGATCCTGAATGATGTTGGGATGCATGTCAAAGAAATGCCTGCGGGAGAGTGAGATTACCCCAGACCATGCAGAGAGGTGGTCTCTGACTGGTGGCATAGGACAGCAGTTGGCAAGACACATCCTCCTCCAAAGCATAGTTTGGCAGTGGGTCTGAGCAGTAGGAAGGTGTGGTAAGAAGGGTTTACATAGGGTCAAAAAGCGGTTCAAAATTCATTAAATAGAAGTCAATTAAATGAATAGAAATTCATAAAATAAATAGGTGCAGCAAATATGCACCTCTGTGTGACAGACTGCTGGAGGCTAGGAAAATATTCTGGGGGGAATTTGATCTATACTTTTTCTCCTCTTACAATTTTTCATAGGCATTTGCCTCAGCTGTTGTTTCAAATCAGAGATTGCAGTAACTGAACATTTGGGCCGACTCCTCCAAAGCTCTCATTCGGCTTTTACAGGCTCCTGTAGAAGCAGAACAAACAAGGTTGCATTAACACAACATTCAGTCTCACCCACATAAATCTTTTTGCTGAGAAACCCTAAAGAACTGTTGTACAAACCAGATAGTTTGTTTAGAAACAGTGAAGATAACTGTACACAGCACTGTGCCAGGGCAGGCCCAAGGAAAGAGGCCAAAATACAGGATAAGCAGGCTCTGGAAGGTTATTGCTGGAAGAGGCTGTGCTGTGCCTGTAGCCAGTATTTTTAGCTCTCCTGACATACAGCAACTGCTACCAAAGCTACAATAATTACAAAACATAGTCATCTTTGAACAGATACAAGCGTGGCACTGACACACTGCATTATGCTGTTCAGATCCACCTAAAAGGTGTTTCCCCATCATGGCAGAGTAGCTGCACAGGACCAGAGGATAATAATCTGAAAAGTGTCCCAAATTGAAAACAAGGGACAAAGAAAGAAAAACCCTAAAGCTATCAGCGTACCTAACTATATTCCACAAAACTTTCTTCTGTGTTTCTAGAAGATGAAATACTATAATGCTGAAGGGAATCCTGGGCTGACAGTGGCATCAGCCCAAGCAAGATGACATAATTAAGATCTTCCAAAAAATTGCCCAAGTTACTGTATGTCTGGCATACCCTACAAGTGAATTACTCTCTAAAGTTACAAAGAGTTTTGCTATTAACCTCAACCAGGCGAAGGTTTCACCCAATATTTTGATTATGAAGCTCTCCTTTATTGCACTCTTCTGAATATAACATTATCTCAGCTTCTGGGCCCCACAAAATCCCGTTATAATTAATCTTACTTCTACGATAACTCTGTCTCAAAGGATGCTGTCATAATGACCATGAATATAATTGCCCCACCGTGCTGCAAGCTGTAGTAAATCATCAGCCACCCCAGAAAAGATCAAAGTAGGCTAATTAAACTGTATCCTTAGCTGTCTGCTGCAGACATTTCAAACTGCTTTGGCTCCCAGCTGGAAATCAGTGTTTCACAAGAGCTAAAGCAACTCTGAACAAAGACCAAGAAAAATATCTACTTGTACTTAAACAGCTGTTTAGTCTGTCAAACTGTAATAAAATGCTGAAAAGACAACTGGTAGATAATGAATACTACAGTCAAAAGCATCTATAGGAATCATCAGATTAGTGAGAAACAGGCAAAAATGAACATAAGATATTCAATGGTCTCTTGACTTTAGTCATGCAGAAACAGCACACCTTAATTTTCTTAATTAGAAAAGTATAAAAAGTAAAAGCGTTTGGCAAACCTCTCTGGGTTATCCACAAATACCACTAGTTTTCCAAGGAAGGAATGATACTGTTTGCTAAGGGCATTAATTAACTTCAGAACAGCCAGAAGGATATTAAGGAGCTGATCCTTGATACTTTCCACCTGGAGTTAAGAGTCAGATTATCTTGAAGGAAACTATCCCTCCCTCGCAAAGACTTCTTAAACCAACAAAAGTTTGCAGCATGAGACATTAAGAATGGGTAAATTCTTGTACAGGTAAATTCATAGAACAAACTCATGAAGAAGCTTAGGTTTAAAAAGTGAGTTATCAGAATCACTTCATAAAATTTATTCCATGTCAAGGCAAAACTTCTGATGTTTCTGAGGAATTAAGATCAGGCACTAAGATGCTCTTTGGGCTTTTCTGTGTTGAGCTGAAGCCAGGCTGGCTGTCACAAGTCGCAGTGAGTTGGCCCTGGCCTGTTTCCTACAAAGTATCTACGTTTCCAAGTGGTATCAGTGACTGACGCAGATAAAACTGCCTTGGCTGACTTTCACCAGAGTTTGGTATAGACTTTATAATGCCTGTGGGGTTTTAAGAACTGTTGTTATTCTGCATTTCTTCACGGAGAAATGAAGGCAGTTTACTGTTTCAGTATTGCAGACAGAATCATTGCTGAGGTCAGGTAGGAATAATCTTTTATATAGGATCCTGCTCAGCCTCAGAAAGGGCTGTGCTGCTTTCTCCATTGTTAAAGTGTAGGACAAACCACTGTTATGAGGGATGACCAGAAAATAGAGCCAAGGAAAAAAAATGCATAGTCTGCGCTTGTAATTAAAAATTTAAATACTTTGCTGAAGAAGGAAATATTTTTTTTACAAAAGCAGCCTTGATGCAGCTGAGGCTCTTCGTCCTACAAATTTCTTTGAATACATTTTCCAACATGCTAACCAGCTTCCATCCCTCACAGCGACCCTCTTCCTCTCCTCCTCAGATTCAGGGAGGTAATGCCTTACGGAACTCAGACCTTGCAGGGAGTGATGAGGAAAGAGAGAGCCCAGCAGGAGAGCACAGCTCACAAAGAAAGGAAAAAGTATACATTTCATCCACAGAATCTGACAAGGTCTCAACATAGTATTTCTAAATCAATATTCTTCTGGGTTTGGCAATAATAAAAAACACTCTTTTTTTTTTCAGGAAGTGGAATTTATGAAAAAAAGTTGTTTTCTAGAGAATAGAACATTAAAAAATTGTATCAAAAAATATATCCATTTCAGGGAGGTTGGCAAGAAAATTGTCCCCGAGCTGCACCTAAAAATATTTAGCTGCCAAAAATTCAACGTAAACCTCATCTTCTCATCAGGGTATAATGTGTTTACTCTAAAGATTCTAGGGGATGGATTATTTTCTTTAATTTCATAAGTCATCAGCAAAACCAAGTTTTGGCAAGTGGATATATCTTTGTTTTATTTATGCCAGCAAAAATTTCTTTTTGTGCTGAAAGTCACAAGATGCCAAGAATTTCCACTACACTACACCAGAATCAGGAAACCCAGGGAAAAGTTGCAGTCACTAGCTGATGTGCACTCTCTTAAAAATCCTTCCAGAGCTCCACTCTCATCTCTCAGAGTCATGTGCTTGTACAGGCTCCTGTGTGACAAGTACAACATCTACACACAAAGTAGGGTGAAAAGGAAGAATCAAGCACATCACATGCGGATGGGTTTTATATATGATCTCTGGTCCCCAAGATGGCAATTTGTATCTTACAAGAGAAGTAAAAGTTAAAAAAAAAAAGATATTACTGTTGTAACCACAACTATTTCCCACAACCGTAGGAAAATTAATGTCTAAAGGCAAATAATCTGTTGGGATTCTTTTTTTTCTTTTTGGTTGGGTGATTAAGCCCACACAAACATCTCAGTATGGCTTAGCTCAAAGACTATTTTATTGTTATTAAGAGAAATTAAATTTGAAAAGTGGATCAAAATGAGAAGTATTGCTCCATCCAAAATAGGGCATTGTTTCCCAGTAAGGTTATTTCACTCTTTTTATTAACCTTTTTCTACATATGTTTATTTTGAAATGGAAATGCTGCCTAAAAATGGCAAGTTCAAAAATTAAATTTTCAAAACATGGAAAGGAATCTTGTTGCTATTTTCCATGACCATTTCCTCTTGCCTCTCCCCGCTTTTGACAGAAATTCTTTGCCATATTGAGCCCATACTGTTGGCTTCAGTCCCTGGGATAGAGATTTCTCTGGCCAAACCATAGGCACCCCTGAGACAGGCATGTGCATCTAAGTCTCAACCCAGCAGAAAAGTGTGAAGTACCTCGGATGAATCACACCCCAGAAGCACCTATTTCTCCCACAAACTAAAAAGGGCATCTAAACAACTAGCTCAGCTGGCTTCCTCCGACATGTCCATGTTTCAAGGTAGGTGAGTTTAATACCACCCTTTTAACCTGCCTTAACCCACAAATTCTCCAGAATTTGCTCCTCAGCAGCAACAGGAGTTACCCATCTGCCCTGCAGCACCTCTGAGTGGTGACTGGCATGTATGGTCTTTGTGGTCTGGGTTATTTCAGATTTATTTCCACCCCAACCAAATAGACCTCTTTAGTTCGGCTCCAGTTATTCCAGTTTTGGCCATGAAACAAGAGTGTCCCTTAAGTAACTCTTTGTTATTTACACAGCATTAGTAATAAGAACTGTGTTTATTAACTATTTGGAAGAAATATTCAAGGCTGAGATACTTAAGGCTGAGTACAGTATTCAAGGCTGCTAAGTAAGACTACTTTCCCAGCTTTCAGTTCAGCAAAATATAATTCCTTTTAAAGTGATAAAAACAACATCTAGGTGTTTCTCCAAGCAGAGTATCCTGAGAGAGTATCCTAGGAGTAAAAGACAAAAAAACACACACTACCTATACTTTAGTATGGTCTGTCTGTCCTTTCTCACCTTTCGCATGTGCCAGTCTCTAAATTTGCAGGGTGACACATACAGTGCAGTTGGACCTGGGAAGGTGAGGAGGAGAGGAAGCAGTGCCCAGAGCCAAGTGGAAATGAAGGAATAAAATCTGGGGACGTAAACAGTAGCAGAGTACAAGAGATGTCCTTCTGGGTCCAGGGCTTTTCTTGCAGCAGCAGTTAGAGGAGATGTTGTTAGGAAAATCCCTGGTCACTTTCTGCAGGCTTTCTGCCCTAGTACCCTACCAGTGTCCAGGGTCATTAGATTAGGGACATTGGAAGATACAACCCTGTCATAGAATCATAGAATGGTTTGGGTTGGAAGGGACCTTAAAGATCATCTAGTTCCAACCCCCCTGCCATGGGCAGGGACACCTCCCACTAGACCAGCTTGTTCAAAGCTCCATCCAGCCTGGCCTTGAACACTTCCGGGATGGGGCATCCACGACTTCCCTGGGTAAACCTGTCCATTTGCTGTAACATCCGTCTTGTCCATGAACTCATCTACGTCTTTTTTGTGCTTGCAGACACTACATGTCCTCCAGCAGCAGCGTGTTCCAGAGATTAACCCAGCGTTTAAAAGTTGCTTCCTTGTATTTGTTCCAAGTGGAAGATCAGATTCATTAGACACCAGAAACATTTCTTTCTCTGCGCTGACTTGAAAGGGCACTCGTGCATGTCATTCAGATTATTGAGTCAGTGTCCATTTCTTAAAGAGATGTCTTATGCCTGTGATTGCATATGATAACATTTTTAATTGTTTCTCTTTGATTACTAATTTTAATTAAAAAGCAAAAATTCCTCCACGTGTATATGTAGACCTGTGCAGGGAGACAGGGTTACATGGAGATGAGTTGATGACTACATTGAGCTGGCTCTGGCTGAGGGCTTCTGCTTTCCCAGCCTCTTGCTTGTCCTCTGCAGTGGTCCTTCCCTAGTACTGCTCCAACCACAGGATGAGTCCAACCAGCTGGCAGACCAACCATAAAGCTGTCTGGGGCCCCAGAGTGAGCTGTCAGCACTGGGAGCGGTGGGAGCTCGCCGCTGGAGCGAGGAGAGAGGAGTAGATCTGCACCTCCCAGCAGCATCTCCCCTTCAGAGTGAGAGACTTCATGGCAACACAACACGCTCTCCCAGGATGATCCTAGGAGGCTGTCAGTCACTCCTGAGGTAGAAGATGAAGCTCTCAAAGTATCCAAAGCAACACACACAAATTTCTACAGAATCTGTAGTGTTCACAAGCATTCATAAGTGTTCAAAAGAACTACAAGAGCAACAGGAGTTGATATAGGAAAGGAGATAAACAGGCTGCAGAAGATTACTCCAGAGGACAGGAAGATTCTAAATGGGATACAAGAGCGAAGCAATTAAACCACCATTTTCACACACAATTTTGCTTCATCTAATTTGTCTTTATCCAAATAGAGCAGTCTGCAGGACTGTTCTCCAAGAGGACCAGGGGACTTCTTTGTACTGCCAAGAAATGAACCATCCAGATCACTATTTTCATTTCTGCTCATTGCCGGATTTACCTCCAGAGTATCCAGCTGCCAATTAGACTGAGTTTAATGAGATAGTTTCACTGCCCAGAACCTTGTGTTAACCTTTTTCATGAACTGCTGATACTTTAGTCTTTTATAAGGGGGGTAAGGGAAGAAAAAAAGTAGTATTAGATAGGACCAAAGTGCCATCCTAACTATGGCTAACTACAAGCCCAGGGTCCAGGTGGCTTGTAATTGAGGCGTGCCTTTGGAGAGCTGTTATGTCCAAAGCAAAGGGGATTCCCTGAAGAAGTGGAAAGAACTTACAGTCTCCTCCACATTGAACCATTACAGATGGCATCAAGCTCTTGTAGAGTCACCTATTTTCCTTTCAGATCCTGGGAGGATGCATAAGCAGTCATACCTGCCAAAATCCTTCATGAGGAAGCAAATTTGAGCATTTCTATCTCCTCCCCTCCTCCTAATCCATGAGAGATGATGCTGCAAGTAGATAAAGGGGCTGTGACACACATGTTAAATGCACTCTTCAGAGCAGCTGTGGAGAGGGACTCAACTGCGCCCATTAGGAGCTTCTCTGGAGATATTGTTACTGTCTCTGAGATCCAGGACATTCTCCCTCTGAAGTGATGCATCCATCAGAAAAACAACATGTGCTGCCTCTGCCCTTGACGTATGAAATATTTAGGACCCACAGTGTAACTCTGAGCTAGTGCTGTTCTGGTCATTTTGTCGTAAGTATTTCTGGACTTTCTGCATTGCAGCACAAAGGTTTCCCAGGGAAAATGATGCATGTGACAACATATTCTCAGTTTTACTACCCCTCTGACCCAGTAAACATTCCCTTCCCTTTTTCTCTGTGGCATGTTTTCTCAAAAGCAGGTTCATGGGGACTGTTCAAGGCTTTCATGCTAATTCCTGGTCCAGATATTGCTGATTTTCTATACTTTCACTTTTAAACATGTGGTTTATTTAGCCTACACATTTTCCTTTGTTCTGTTTCTACCAGAGCTTAAACAAGATATGACACACATCCCTCTTGTTGCAACATCAGGGGCATTCACAAAAATCTGGTACATCTATAAGAATTTGTGTGTCCAGAAGACTTTTTGCATATGACACTTTAATCCAACTTAATCCTTCCCATCTCCCAGTCCACAAATCTCTATTACCTTTCCAGAACTTCTGATGGAGGTTGCTAGCACTAACCTCAGAGAGCACCTGGGTGACTGTGGTGGTTTTACCTGGGCTGGCTGCCAGGGGCCCACCCAGCCACCCTCTCATTCCTCCTCCTCATCAGGGCAGAGGGAAGATTAAAAAGCTCACAGGTTGAGATAAGGACAGGGAGGTCACTTACTAATTACTGGCACAGGAAAAACAGACACAACTTGGGAAAAAATACCTAAGTCACTGCCATTTAAAAAACAGAGTAGGATAGTGAGAAACAAAAGCAAAACTAAAAATACCTTTCCTCTCACTCTCCTTCTTTCCCAACTCACTTCTTCATTCCCAACTTTGCTTCTTCCTAAAACGGGCTCTACAAGCAGTCTTAGAAAGCATTTCACTACATTTCAATCCATGTTTTTTGTATTTCAGACTCATAAATCTTGTGTATTCCATGGACAATTCTTGACATTTTCACTCATGCTGACTATTACTTTCTCTCAGCTACATTAACAGGCCTGCTGAAGTAATCTCTTTATGAGTGGTGAGAAGTGTGAGAGGAGATCTTCTGGCTTTTAAACTTAGTTTTCAAGTCAGAGAAAAGTAGTAAATACAGATTTGAACTGGCCCACTCTTCTTCCCACCTCAAATAAATAAAACTCCCTCAGAAAATAAAGCAGATTCCTACAGTTTGAAGAGGAGGTTCCCTTTAACCTCTTAATGGACTGCATCCTAGGGTCTGTCAGTAGCATCACACACACATCCCCATTATCCACCACGAAAGATCAAGCAGAGAACTGAGGAGAGAATTGATTTCCTGTCCGCAGAGCGGCAGCTCCAGCATAAGTCAATGTTATCTGGAGCACTAAAGTGGAGCAGGGCACTTTAGGATGAAGGCTTAATGCTTTATCTTCTTTCAGATAAAAGAAATTGGATTTAAATAACATTCCAGCTGTGACACCAACTGACAGAAGTCAGGGAGTGCCCAAGACAAGGCCACATCCTTTACCCTCTAAAAAAAAAAAAAAAAAAAAAAGAGAGAAAAGCCCTGTTCAAATTAATTTTGATATATGTCACTGTGTCCAGACCCACATGAATATGTGAAGGCAGGAGGCAGATTCACTGAGAGAGTCATGTTTCAACACCATGGCATTGTGATGAACATCAACTTTTCCTTCAAAGGCATTGACTTAGTTATGAGTTCAGCAAGATAGCTGAGCAAGCCCTTCAGATACTCTGCTGGGTGCAGACTTTGTACAACCATGCTCACCACCTCTGAGTTTTGACTAGGGGATGGGCTCTTCTTCTTCAGGTTTGGCCTTTTGTTTGCCTCTCTGGCAGCATGGTTACATTTCTCTGCCCATTTCACTCAGTCATTTCTGTGTGGGTCCCGTTCCTGTTGGCAAAATTCCCAGGTGGCTTTACTTGAGCTTTTTCACTTAAAAAAAAGAAGGAATAGATTCCTTCTTATCCCTGCATCATCTGGCAAATGTCAAGTTGTCATTTGCTGAGAATTTGCACAAGGGAAGATTTTGTTAAGCTGAAATGAGAAAAAGGAAGAACACACCAATTTGTTCCCAAAACTTACCATGGATATTGGCTGAATGTTGTGAAATTCTGCCAGCCTTGACCTCATAGAGCAAGAAAAGAAAACTTAAAAGCAGGTAGGAGTAACTTTAAAAACATGACGACAGAGAGGAATCTTTATCTGAATTGTGCTTTTATGAACAAATCCCAAGAATTCAGAGAGTCAAAGGTAGGATATATTACCTTATATAGTGTAGTACACATATATCAAAATAATTCAGTACAAATAGGGATCTGACTTAGATACGATCATAAATGATTGTCAGTAGTTCTCACAGGTTGTCCCCAACAGGTCTCCAGGCAAAGACTGAGAACATCTGAGCCCATGCATAACTCAAATACATATGACTAAATTATTTTAATGAATTGGAACTTCAGTACCTGTGTAAAATAAATGGAGAACACTCAACCAGAAAGCACTACAGCAAATAAACCCTGAAACTACCCAGACAATTAATCAGACTTCTCTTATTTTTGAAAGGCGACATTAAAGGCATAAACTTTATCACTGTAAGATAAATGCTGCATTTCTAAGACTACATCCTGATCCTGTCAAAGTCAACATGAAAAATGGGTGCAGACAAAAATTAAAGCAGGAGAGACTTGATACAAATTGTGAATATCTCAACTCAGTTCTTAGTGACTCAAAGTTACCACTGTTTCACAACATTGACAAAGGTTCCACTAGAATATTTTTAAAATAAAAGCATTCATGTTTTTTCCTCTTATCAATGGGAAAAAAATTAAACAAAGTCACAAAGATAACATTCCATTTAAATGTTATTTTACTCCTAGAGAAAAAAAAACACCAAACCTTTGCACAACACATGTATTATGGACAGTCCAGCTTTTTACCGTGCCTAGCACTCTAAATCCCTGACCTTCTAAAAGTCAGAATATACATCTGAAATACAAATTTTAAATACTAGTATAAATTATATAAATTCAAGTTCAGAAAGGGATGAGTCAAACTTATAGAAAACAGGTCCATAAAGTCGTACTAAAAGGACTAGCCAGCATATTAAAAGGACTAGATTTACACATTCTCCCAATAAACCATCTTCTCTGATGCTGCTGGAGATGGTGTTTCTTTACTTTATCATTTATAACTATTCATGGTTAATTAAGCCTAGCAAAATAATTCCATGTGGACAAAAGCTCTGTCTTCAAAAGTTTGTATATTCCCTAGTAAGGAAAGGCAGCAGTATGCATACAAACACACAGTGGGATGTCTAAAGTGTCAATCCATGTTTTGTAAACACTTCATTATGTGGAGCCCTGTCAAATCTCCAGTGTTGATGCAGACCCTTTCAAAGTTTCACATACCTACGCAGCTTTCTGCCACACATATACCTCTTTTACTAAGTCAGCTTTCACAGACCTCTCAGGACCTATCTACAGATTTCCAGGTGTTCACGTGCTTCAGTTTGAAAAATAGCATATCTTGGGAGAATGAAGCTCAAAATCTTACCCTCTGGGTAAGTTGCAGTTCAAGAGTAAGACATTAGACATCTGACTACAGGTACCTACTTGTGAGCCAGTGATCCCATTATAGTCATTGGAGATCCAATAATCAATTCAGTTGCCTATACACCGGGTTTTACTGCCATCAAATATATAGCAGTATAAAAGATAGTTTATAGGAGACTGTCCTGGTTTGAGGTAAAACAGAACTAATTTTGTA
>BJBW01000773.1:21434-135100 GCA_004320125.1 Scolopax mira | reverse complement strand
GAACAATTAACCCTTTCCCCACCAGACCCAGCACAGTGTGTCACTTCAGGACATGCTTTAATGACCGAGATTGTTGGGTTTTGTCTGTCTGTGTGTGTGGTATGTGTGTGCGTGTTGGTTTGTGAGGGTTTGTTTGTTGTTTGGGTTTTTATTGTGTGGTTGGACTCGATGTTCTCAAAGGTCCCTTCCACCCATGAGTATTCTGTAATTATATGATTCTAATTTTGCCCTTTAAAATCAAATCTCAGCCAACTCCTGACTTAATGACTTTCACATGTTTAGAGTATAGTTCTGCATGTATGCTTTCTTGGTACTCAGGCTCACTGACGATGACCTGATTTACATGTAGAATGAGCTAGGTCAGCCAGATAGGAAAATTCAGACACAAGAATCAACCCTGATGCTGACTATCTGTATTCCAGCTTTTCCCCTCATTGGAAGTATGGATATGTCTGATGAGAATTGAGATAGTTTGCAGCTCAAGCTGAAGCCTAAGACAGACATTTCCATATGGAAATCCATAGTGGAATCTGCTGCATCTCTCCACTAACATTAACATCATGGGCTTAATTCTCCTGCACCTCTTTATAAAGTGTGGACAAAGCCCCAGGATATTAATGACAGGAGGGCTTGAAATGGCCTGGAAATTATTCCGTCATATGAATAAGAGAGCACATAAGGATGATGTTAATAAAGGGAAAGCAAATAAAAGTTTTCTCCCTTTCCTTGCTGTTTGAAATTGCTTCATAATGGCAATACTTGTTTCAGACCTCAATGTTTTGTAGGCCATGTTTGAGGGTGTGCAAAATAAGATTATGCCAACTTCAAGGAAAAAAGTTTGGGGAAAAAAGTGATTTTAATAAGCTTAAAACATTCATTCTTCATTAATGGTAATTTTTTACTGAAAACGCTAGCAAATGTTTTCTGGTGTTGATGACACTAATATGCTTCTTTGTACCTAAGTTCAAGACTAACGAGTTCATACCATTTGATGGTAAGTTCTTTTTTCATAATCTTTTTGAGGACTCTAATGCTAACTCTGGTAGGTTTTTTTAACCCTATCATGATATACTGGGAGAATAACTGAAATACACACATAAAATTGATACAAGGATTTTGCATGTTTACATGGTATCTTCTGTTTGATAGTCTCAAAACCTTATACAAAAAAAACTCCAAACCCTTAAAATCTTCACTCTCTCCTAATCCATTAATCAATGCTTTTGTTCCACTTACTGTTTTGATCAGATTTGGTTTCAGAATAAACAACAACCGCACAGGCATGAGTTCAGGACAGGAAGTGCACTCCTTGGAAGACATTAGCAAGCTGTGAAAATCAACTTTTTGGCCTGGAGTAGGAGTTTACTTTTCTAATTCTCATTTTATATCACGGAGGGAGGTGATGCAGCATTTCCCCCAGAACAGAAGAAGATAATTTATCAGCTGGATTCCTACCGACTCTTCAAACAGCCTATTGTGACCTTTGGTTATTAAACCTTTTGACTGTTAGTTATTTTCAGCAGTGGGGAGGCTATTAGCTGACCGGCTAGATTCCCTGCCCAGCATCTGCTAACCAATGACCTGCTATCTAGGCAATAAAACTGAAATTACATCTGGACAATAAATATATTTTGGCTTCTAAGACAATGAAAGGTCCCATTCTGCCTTGGTTTCTTGATTTTTTAAAGGTATGCCAGAAAACATTTTGCTGTGTCTTAATGAAATAACCTGATCTTGTCCTTTACCCATCCATGAAATATATTTTTACATAGACAATTCATTACAGGGATTTGTGTCAGTCTTGGAGATAGAAAGGATGGGAAGAAATGAAGAGCAGCAGCAACACAATGTGCAAATCAAAAGAACAAAAATTACAATTTTGATCTTGTTACCAAAAGAAAAAAATAACTTAACTTTGGAAACAGCATGTGTTTATCAACAAGCATCTTAATGATTATGCCCTGAATGTGCACTTATGTATAAAAAAGTGGGTGTAACATGATCATCAGAAGGGACTCAAACCATCTGTGCAGTACTGAAATAATAGTCCTTTAGCAGCAGAACTAGAAGATATTCCAATAAACTGTAAGAAACTCATAAACTGTGGTATCTCTTCTAGCAATGCTGGTGGTTATCAGGGAAGAGAATAGGAGGTGAGACACAGCTGCTTCCTAGGTTCGGTGCAGGAGCGCTCTTGTATGAACACCTCAAATGGTTGCTCAGATGTTTTTAGATTTAAGATGCAAATGTTTATTGAGCAGTCTAAGATATTCATAAGTCTGTAGTGAGAGATCCAAAATTATAAAGAAATTTACAGAAGTGTAGTGATCCAAACCTTTTTGAAATCCAATGTGATTTACAGCCCATTTTCTTTAAACCTCTTCCTGCATATTATATATGTATACTATATATAGTATATTACTACTATATTACTATAAAATGTGCCCACAACTACCTCTAAGTATCCAAAACTGAGAAGCAACATATTTTGGTATTCTATGGATGATGAAAATGGCTCATGGAAGCTTCGTAGATATATAGTTTTAGGATTTTTTTTTCCAAATAATGTCTGTACCTTACTCTACTGTAATGTGTTTGAGTTTATTATATCTTTGTGGGTTATCATCTTCCTCATTGCAAACCCTCTTCTGCATGACTGAAAGCAAATTATATGCAAATTTCAAAGATTAATAATAACAGAGCTCAGTTCCTTAGATAACAGAAAAGTAGGGTTTTTTTCCAAGAAAATATTATTTTTAAATGAAAAAAACTTGGTTCAATTATAATTCCTAAAATACTATTTTTTTCACAAAAAGTTACATACTCAAACAAGTAAAAACACACAAACCATAAAGACCCAAAGGAGAATCAATGTAGACTGAAGGTTAGGGACTTATAGGTCCCTATATGTAGACTTATAGGTTGTATATTTTGGGATTGTAGTCCCAATGCAGACTGATAGGTTAGGGACGAACCTGCTGGAAAGCACTAGTGAGGAAAAGGATTTGGGGGTCCTGGTGGATAGTAAATTAACCGTGAACCAGCAATGTGCCCTTGTCACCAAAAGGGCAAATGGAATCCTGGGCTGCATCAGGAAGAGTGTCACCAGTAGGTCGAGGGAGGTCATTCTTCCCCTCTACTCTGCACTGGTGAGACCACAACTGGAATGCTGTGTCCAGTTCTGGGCTCCACAGTTCAAGAGAGACAGGGAGAGAGTGCTACATAGGGCTACAAAGATGATTAAGTGATTGGAGAATCTCCCTTATGAGGAAAGTCTGAGAGATCTGGGACTCTCTGGAGAAGAAAGGGTTGAGGGGAGACTTTATTTATGTTTATAAATATCTAACGTGTGGTTTGGGGGAGGAAGGAGACAGACTGTTTTGAGTGGTTTCCAGTGACAGGACTAGAGGGGCAACAGGCACAAGCTGGAACTAGGAAGTTCCATTCAAATATGAGGAAGAACTTCTTTAAGGTGAAGGTGATAGAGCCCTGGAACAGGCTTCCCAGGGAGGTTATAGAGTCCCCTTCTCTGGAGATCTTGAAGACCCACCTGTATGCAGTCCTGCATTGGCAGTGGAGCTGAAATAGATCTCTGCAAGGTCCCTTCCAACTCCAGCAATTCCATGATTCCATGATTCCTTGATTCTGTGAACTGAAATAGAAAGACTTTCTTTCTCTTTTTTTTTGCTTTGTAAGAAAAATCGCATATGCACACCGAAGATATTTAATCCAACTTATTATTTTCCTTAAACTAAGAATTCACTTCTTCCTCTAATCATTTGGACCATGTTTTTCTATCTCTTAATTTTGCACCTGAGCCATGGCAATCCTAGGCACAAATACTGGATGGGTGGAGAATGGCTGGAGAGCAGCCCTGCAGAGAACTTGGGAGTCTTGGTAGATGAGAATTTTGACATGAGCTTGCAATGTGAGCTGTCAGCCCAAAAAGCCAACCTAATCCTGAGCTGCATCAAAAGGTGTGTGGCCAGCAGGTCAAGTATACTGATTCTACCCCTCTACTCTGCACTCGTGAGACCCCATCTGGAATACTGCGTTCAGCTCGGGATGGCACACAAGAAGGACATAAACAGAGGAGGGCCACAAAGAGGATCAGAGCACCTGGAGCACCTCTACTATGAAGACAGGCAGAGAGAGTTGGGGTTGTTCTGTCTGGAGAAGAGAAGGCTTCAGGAAATCCTTATAGCATCCTTCCAATACCTAAAGGGGGCCTATGGGAGAAATGGGGAGGGACGCATTACCAGGGAGTATAGCAATAGGATGAGGAGTAATGGTTTTAAACTGAAAGAAAGGGATTCTTTACTGTGATGGTGGTGAGACAGTGGAAGAGTTTGCCCAGAGGTGTTCAAGGCCAGGTTGGATGGGGCTTTGACCAAACTGGTTTACTGAGAGATATCCCTGCCCATGGCAGGGGGAGTTGGAATTCAATGACCTTCAAAGTTCTTTCCAACTCACAACTTGAGTTTTGAGACATTTAAGACAGTTAAGTCTACATTGTAAGTTAAAAAAAAGAAGAAAAATAAAGCCTTAAAATTTGAAGGATCTATCTCATGTGACCAGTTCTTGACTCCAGTTTTATGAACTTTTAAGGTTTTTAAACTACACCTTTGTTTAAGAAAAGACAAGGTAAAAGCTATTCTTGAGTATTACAATGTATGTGCTCAACCATCACAGGTAAATCAACTCTTCTAAGACTTGTTTGCAGAACAAATCTCACAGAGGAATTGAGTAGCTCAAGACCTTAAATCAGGGCCCTCCAAAATAAGTCTAAAGACTTTAGAAAAAGAAAAAAGAAAAATGATTGTAAGTTGCCATGATACATTTAATAATCAGTTTTTAAAACTTTGCATTCTGGTTCTTCTTGTCTAATCTGTTTGTCAAAGTTGTCCTGGCACCTAGAGAGCACAGATATAGATAGCCTTCAGTCTAACGTGTTTGTGGTTAAACTTAGAGGTAAAAGCTCTATTTGAATTTTTTTTTCATTAGTGGAGGTAAGATTGGATTCAAACACTATAATTACAATAGCCCCAGGCACAGGTACTGTAGTCTCTGAAATGCTTTCAGAGAAATGTATGAAACCTTGCTATAGTTCTTTGTTTGTAGTACATGCATAGCTATGCATATTCCACCAATACCTTCTTGACAGATGTCTAAACTGTGATTATTCAAATGGTTTCATTAGAATCGACTCCTTTGTGTTACAGCAAGATGAAACTGTAACCCAAACTCAGCCTTCAAAAGTTCAAGCTTTTAAAGACATGGTCTAAGGTAAAAGCACAATCTACTGAAGAAATTCCTTCAGTTCATGCTGCAGGAAGGTTGGGAGCTCAACCAGTTCAGCAAACCTGAGATCACTGTGATGCAGCAAAAGTGCAGATTTGTCTCTCTATAAAGACACACAGTATTGCTGGCACTTTCAATTAAAGTGTTTCAGGTAGGCAGATGGATTTCACAAGTTAGGGAACATGATTTGGGCTCCACTATAGAACAAAACAAAACAAAGCAAAACCAAGTCAAATAGAAGAAAGTTTCCAAAACTAGAAGTTGTATTTTATTTATTTTATTTCCCATTCTTTTCCCCTCTCCATTCTTTTTCTGGTTCATATTTTGCAGACTTTTCACTAAGTTCAAGGTTGATGATGTAATTGTGATTGAAGGAAAGGCTGCATTTATCTTTTCCTTAGAGGTTTTTTTGGTACCACACTACATTACATTTCTTGCTTGTCATTACATCCTGCCAGATTTTTGGCACCGTTTGTTTTTTTTTTTCTTCAAATTTACTAGTATGCATTATTCATTGGGGAAAAAAAAAAACCAACAAAAAAGAGAAAGGGAAAAAAAAAAGAAAGGAAAGAATAATTTGCATTTCCTGATTGGAAGCCAGGGATTATTCATCATTGCCCTGTACATCTCTTATAAAGATGATAAATGAATGTATATTAACTGAACCCTAAAACAAAATAATGTGTTTTTCTAAAAGTTTTGCAGAGCTGCATTTCCATTGTAATTAGTTTACTTTTTTTAATCAAGTGCTGTTAAACCACCATCAAAATGAAAGCTGAATTCTGAACTGCTTAAAGGAGGTAGGAGAAAGTATTGGGCTTTTCAGTGGGGTTTTCCTTCCTCTTTTAGTACAACAGAAAAGAAATAAATTTAGACCCTATCTTTAAAATGAAAAAAAATAACAACCACAAATCAACTCAAACAACCAAAGACAAACACATTCCCCCTCCCAAAAAAAAAAATTCAAACCCAACAAAGATAAATCTAAACAAACCAAAGACACGAATACAACAGTGGCAGCTTATTCAAGGAAATAAAAGGCTTTACTGATGAAGAATCACAATAAAATTGCATACTCTGTGACAAGTGGATGACCACAGTGGCTAGTAATTTGCTATACAGATTCTCTCACAGGGGATTTAGGCATTATTTATACTCATCAGACAGAAATCAGTAAGATATTAGTCTTTTCATCATTTTTTTTGCTTCCTTGATTGATTGAGCTTGGTCAAGGTTTAAACAAGACACTTGGTCTCCAGCATAGTAAGGAACCCACAATTCTGTTGTTGCCAGTTGTCCCCTAAGCAATGCCTCTCCTGCCATGGTGTATAGCTGGTTTATGCTCTAAGCTAAACAGGAAAGTTGTGATCTTCTGGTGAAGTAAAAACCCTTTGTAGTGATGAAATTGTAATAAGGAGGCAATTGGACTACCTGAGACTACAGGGTCAGTGTTTCTGGTGAAAAAAAAAAGCATTTCTGGTTTATTTTTTTTTAAATAAAATAAATATAAAATAAAAATAATTATAAAATGTAATGCTCCCTAAATGTTTTTATTTTCATCAAAACACAACTAAAGATATCAAAGAACTAATAAAAACAGTACGACTGAATTTTTTTCAGTTTGTATTTCCTGAAAGTACTCTCATCTTTTTTTACATTCCTTTCTTTTTTTTCAAGTCTTCCTTCTTCTTCCTTTCTTTTTACTGCAACATTTCCTTTGAGAAAGGGGGAAAGCAAAGGACAGTATATAATTTTTAAATCTCTTAATAATTCATATTTTTTTCCAATATGAAAAACATTTTTATTTTAAAAACCAAGTGCTGGAATTTTCACTAATATTATTTATCAGATAGGACAGAGCCCAAATTGCTTTTCAGATCATGGTGGCAAACTGCTGTCATTTGCTTTTCTGAGAATGATACAGCAATTACATCCTTGAAAGGAAGAATTGTTAAGAACTTTCAGTGTCATTGGCAGAATTTTGTTGTTTTCATTGTTTGCAATGAATAAAAAAGGAACTCAAGATGGGGTACCCAGCACCCAGAGGGAAAAATCTCAGTTGCTGTAAATGGTTCCCTGGAGAAGCTCTGCTCAGTACTCTTACAGTGCAGGATATTTGCAGACTATTATTTCCATTAAACACCAAAGTAACTGCCTGTAAACTTGTTCAGTTATTTGTTTTTACTGGCCTGTAAAAACATAAAATATAAATACATAAATAAATATTTATAATGCATGGCTAACAGTGCTAACACATGCCATAAGCCATGCCAGGAAAAAAGAAATCAATCAAGCTTCGTGGCTGAGAGATGTCGTTTGGCTTGATTTGTAATAAACAACTTCACTTATCGTTATGCAGCTTATTACTATATATTATTTTGTATTACAATTTTACTCTGCCCTTTTTATTGTGCTACCCACTCTTCAAGGAACAATCACTATCTTTAAGGGCTAGATTCATGCCATCCTAATTTAAGCACTTAACAAAAGCACCTAAATTAGCTTTCACTGTGGTCATTGCAAGTAATTTAAAAAAAAACAGAGGCAACTATGCTCCCACACCTCGGTCAAATTTGAACCTCAGTCAAATAGAAAAGTCTTATTGTTTAGATGAACATGATGTTCAAAGTAAGACAAACACAGACTTGGTCAGCATGAAAGTATAAAAGGAATAACTCTCTTGTCATGATAACACCAGAACTTATCCTCTCTTCAATTATCCAGAAATCCAAGTAGTTTGAATAGATCACATAGATCCGAAGACTAATGCAAACAGTTCTGTTTACTACCATGGGCGTGAGATTTTTCTCTTATCTTGTGTATGACAACTAGACTACATGTTATTATGATGAAAGTAACTTTAATAAAATTAATTAATGTTTTCCAAGTAAAGAAATGAAACTTTCTAATTATAACGCCTCATTTCAATCTATCTGGACCCTCCTAAAGGAAAGACTTCTAGATTGTTTGACTCTCTCATTTCCCCAGCAACTCAATTTCAGATTTTTTCCTCCTCTGTAGACTGTCCTTCAAATGTGAAGTCTTCTGCATAAAAAAAAAAAAAAAAAAGCAGCACAATCTTGCTAAGGTATTGCCTAGCCAAGAGAAACCCAGAATAACATCCCATGTTGCTCTTAAGGGGTAACACACTGGGCTGCAATAAGCAGGGAAGGTCAGCTCAAGAAATGTGTTATTGAGCTTGCCATTCTGAGAGGACTATCTCTGGAGATCACCTAAGGGCACTCTGTGGACTAACATTTGCAAAGCCATGGTTCAGAGGAATGCTCAAAGGAAAGCAATTACTAAACCATCGAGCTCTGATGCCAACTCATTGTATGACCTCCAGTAACTCCTTCTCCACTGTTGGGTTTATTTCATGTCTTCTCTCTTCTCTTCCTAATTCCCTAGGGCTCAGTTTGCAGAATACAGCATCTCTTACATCTGTAGTCAAGAAGTGGGCAAGATATCAGAAAGCGTTTCTTCTTCCTCTCAACATTTCAGCTGGGAAAACCCGAGTCCAGACCTGTTTTGTGATCAGAGTGGCTGGTACTCAGTGCAATTTAGCTTCTCTGAGCAGTGATGTTTGAAAGAGGTGGATACACTATTTTCCTGCAGGGGTGTTTGCAATGATTCATTACGTCTTATGTGTGGCACGTTCGGTAATATAGCCTGTGTACTTTTATTATTACTTCTATGGTAAAACATCAACTGATTTATCTGATTAAAATTTGAGATGGCAAAATTAAATGAACAAAATATTCAATAATATTCAATTAATTTGGACACTAGTTTCTTGTGTTAATTTTAGAACATTTCTTGACATTGTGTAATGTCATTGCAAGGAATACAAGCAAGCTTTGAAAGTTTGTTTATACTGCTTCTTACTTCAGAAGAATTTACTTTGCCCCATAGCTAGCAAGTTTACTCCAGTATTATTCCACACCATTTGCAGAGGTCTTTAAGTGTCACCTGTGGTTATTAGGTCATTTTTTTCCTCAGCTTTTCCGGTAGTTACTCACAAACTGATAATTGCTACCAAATAGATGCACTGCAGTGCTGTGCTGTCATTTGTTTGTACTTCCCTTCAGCTTATAGCCCTGTGGTCCTCTCTTGGTCTCTGTCTACATGCCAGTATGTTGTAATGATAAATAACATTATCGACCTATAGGTATGCATAAAACATTAGATAGATCGTATGTTTTCCGGACTACTCAACTTTCATGAACTGCATTTCAAGTTCCTCTGATCAAGTTCCTTAGCTCTGACACCAACAGTTTGGAGTAGGTAAAGAAGTACAAGGGACAGAAGTAACTGAGCAAAAACAAATATATATATTCTCTCTTGTTTCAACACATTATAAACTGAGAAGTTATTTCAATTAATTTCTTAGACTGCAGTTAGAAAATGGAATTAATTTTCTTTCTTTAAAAAGCAATGTTTTAAATGTAAATGCCCTTTTTTTACTTCCCCCTTCTCATTTCATTAAAGATGTATGGTCAGAACATTTAAGTTTAATAATGTAAGAGCTTCATTTTAATTTTTTTTAACTTGCATAAATATATGCACATGTTGTGGTTTAACCCCAACTGGCAACTAAACTCCACACAGCTGCTCATTCCCTCCCCCATGGCAGGATGGGGAAGAGAATTGGAAAGGTAAATATAAGAGCACTCGTCATTGAGATAAAGACACTTTAACAGGTAAAGCAAAAGCCACATGTGTAAACAAAGCAAAATAAGGAATTAATTCATTACTTTCCATCGTCATGCAGATTTTCAGCCATTGTCAGGAAAGCAGGGCTCCATCATGTGTAATGGTTATTTGGGCAAGACAAATGCAATAACTTTGAATGACCTCTCTTCTTCCTTCCTTCTTCTTCCCCCAACTACATATGCTAAGTATGACATCATATGTTATGGAATATACCTTTGGTCAGTTGAGGTCAGCTGTCCTGGCTGTGTCCCCTTCCAATTCCTTGTGCACCCCCCAGACTAATCACTAGTGCCAGAAAAGGTCATGGCTCTGTGTAAATGCTGCTCAGCAATCCCTAAAAGGTCCCTGTGTTATCAACAATGTTTCTAGCACAAATCCAAAGCATAACCCCATACCAGCTACTATGAAGAAATTTAACTCTATCTCTGCCAAAATGAGCACAGCACATTTTAAATGATTGAAGGGTTTGGTTTGGTTTTTCAAAATCCATAAATTATTTAGGAGCTTAAACTGGTTTTTCAGTGGTAGCCTAGTAATGGGATATCTAAATACCTTGTATTTCAATTAAAACAAGATTTTTAAGCATGAAAGACACAAATGACAATTAAATTGACTTTAAAAACCTTTAAGTACTTAACTTTTTTAAACATATAACTTTTTTGCACTTAAAATGTGGGGCTGAAATCTTAGGCTATGTGCACTTATATATTTGTGTGTGCATGTATATAACGATTACATGTAAGGGGGTGTGTGCATGTATAAACTTATTATAGGGCAAAATATTTCAATTTTTTTTTTTTGAGAGAGAAACAAAATGTTAAGTTATGCTTTACTTTTGCTTTTTTAGAAAAGGTGGAAAATGCAGTTAGAAAAAATATCCATTTTTTTTTTGTCCAGTTACAAGTTAGATTAATTCCTCTCATGCACAGTGCAGAAATAATTCAAAATGTAATGATTCAGGATAGGTTTTTATTTCTTCACAGAATGTTGCTACTGATGCTAGTGAAATGAAAGGAAAATAAATAATAAAACGAAATAAAATAGGTGACAAGGCTTTGGATGAAATAACTGCCAAACAAGAAGAATAATTTATGTTAAAGGAGTGGGAGGTCATCTGGCCCAACCCTTCATTCACAGCAGGACCGTAACACAATATGAGTTCAGTATAACATGAGGTCAGTAACATAATTTTGTATTAGCTCGTTTTGAAAAATAAATTAGATGGGTCTAAGAGAGAGATCTGGAAACAGAGGAAGTCTTACATTTGCAACTGCAGATAGCTAAACTTAATGTTAAACCGACACAATAAATATTCAAAAATTAACCAAAAATCTTATTTGTCCAGTTTTCTATGTTAGGCCTAAATCATTAGATTGAAAACTTGTAGTCAATTCCCACAGCAAAAATATCGTTAAGAGATAATTAAGGTAGAAAACAGACAGAAAATTTCTTATTTAAAATTTCAACACTAACCCCAGCAGTATCTTCCTTGGGTATGAATTGAAAAGGTTTTGTTCATTACAAATTCATTAAGGAACTCACATTCAGCTACTTGTTCTTTGGAGATATATTCCCTGCCCCTCGTGCAGTAAAGGAATTAAACCTTCTTACATTTTTACAATTCTGGAAGTATTTTGTGGGGAATCTGAGCCCTTCTCCTCTAATCAAAGGAATTTTTTTCAGTTTTTGTTTCTCTGGAACCAGGAAAATTGTGTAGCTCACGTTGAATTTGGAATTCATTCAAATACTACCTTATTCCCCTCTGTAGTCTCCTTGCTAATCAACAATACTATATGACTCCTTTTCAACTGAAGAATCCATCAGACTATGTATATTCAAGCCTAAATGAATGAAAAGAGACTTATGCCTCATATTAGTATATTAGGTAAATAGGAACAAATGTTGTTTTTTAGCTTTGTTGTTTTCCTTCTCTTCCTCTCTCTCTTTTACTGCCAAAGCCCCAGTAGAGTATGAATGCAGAATATCAGCCCATCTTCTAATATATGCAGCATAATCTTCTTAAAATGAGTTTTCACTTCAAGGAACAGAAGGGCTTAGAGATGAGCAGCATGCCTTTTTTTGTATTTGGCATCTCATTATACTTAGTACCATTTTTTTTCTTCTTAGAACAATTGAATATCATTATTGAAGGAAAATTCTCCCTATATATTAACAGTTTTTTGTTTTGTTTCATTTTATTTTGGGGGAGGGTGCATGGGGAAGGAAGTGAGAGGCAGAGTAAGGCTTTTTGTTCAGTCATGATGAAGGGGAAGATTGTTTCATGTTTCACATTCATTCCACTGAACATAATATTTCCCCATTACTGGGCATCCCACCCCAATTAATTCCATTTAAACATTAACTAATAGGCATATTCATGAATTCAGGGTTTGAAAATAGGGAAGTAAAAATATTTTGCAGTATTCTTTTTTAAGGGAAATGGCCTGAAATGCTCCATTATATGAAGAGCTGAGAAAATCCTCAGTGTGTTTGAGTATAGATTTAATTCATCATGGCTTCTTGGCCAAACTCAAACACAGCATCAGTTTAAAATCCAACATCTTCCCTTGGGAAACCTCAGCTGAGTTCTTTACTGATTAAAGCCAATGAAGCTGGACCAGCAGACAATTTCCACAAATAACTGTTTGCATGGATAGCTTGTACTACATTAGTGCCTAGTGGAAATTCAGTGATTTAACATGTTTCTTACATGTTTAATTATTTATTTTAAATAGGTTGTTTGAAGAAGGTAGGAAGTGTATTCATGTCCAGAGTGATATTTTTTGATTGCCACCTCTATAAACATAAGGAGTTGATACTGGTGGAGCCATAATTAATTCTTTCGTCTTATCCAATGTACAGTGTTATAATCTATATCATGAGTTATCCAGGACATTGACCATGAATTAATTGGGCTACACCTAAATGAGATAGAAAGAATAAGGAACTGGAGATAAGAAGGAATACTAGGGAAAAAGATAAATCTCAAGCCAAGGCTGTAACTTTGGGTTTCAAACTGTCACTATAATGGCCACACAGATTGTCTCATTTTCTGTTGTGTCGCTGATGAAGATGGTGTTAAGGCACAACACTGAAAGTCTTTAGCACCAGCATGTCTTAAAAATAAGATGAAACTGGAAAGAACGGGAGGACTGGCACATTTGTAGAAAACTGCACAGAAAGATCTCCTTAGCAACAGAGATTTAGCCGGTGAAACACTCTAGTTTTGTGCTTAAACCTTTCAACCCAGTACATAGCCTTCATGTACTTTGGAGATCTGCAAGCTGTGTGAGACCTACTGCCATAAACCACCACCAGATGCTAGGTTATGCTAGTTTCCAGTTCAGCTTGGCTTGATTCAAATGGGCAGCTTGCCGAAAGTGGCCTCAGATTCATTTCAGAGCCTGAACTGCTGTACTCACTGGTCTTGGAACACACCTTACAGTCAGCTAGCACATTCCCAGATGGTAATGGAAACCATCAGTGAACTAAACAGTTTCTGTTTGGTTGTGTTTTTTTCCCAGCCACAACTGCTTGCGTTCATCCTTCCAAAATGTGGACATCTAAAAAGTTTGCTTAGATAAAACCCATTTATCTAGGCAGCTTCCTAGAAAATATCCCCTCCAGGGAATGTTTCTTTAATCTTAGTTTTGATTCACTATGTGTAAAATGTGTAAATTCACCAATGATTATAAACATGGGCATGTTTCTTTCATAAAAGAGTGAGTTTCGATTCATAGCTTAAACAAAATTAAAAGTATGTAAGTGCTTGCATGTGAGCTAGAGTTTTCAGTGGAGCTCTAAATATTACATTCAGTGAAGCTTCCTTCAGCTTTTAAAACACGGGACATTGAAAAATCCATGATGTCCAAAGGCACTCTTATCTGGTCTCTAACTAATGGTGTGGAAAACCAAGGGTATCCCAAAGTGCCACATCATATCTACCAGTCTCTTGTGGATAGGTCTGATCCTCTAACACATCACAAATTCTACTAATTAAACAGAATTGCTGCTTTTACTGACGAGACCTTCCAGGGACTGCAACAAAAGCTTAGATACCTACTTTCCATGTAAAGTTTCCATAGGAGCTTGAATGTCTTAGTCTGTAAACCCCAATCTCACTCTGAAGAACAACTAGCTTTCCATTTTCTTTTTCCCTACA
Source organism: Scolopax mira (assembly GCA_004320125.1). NCBI lineage: Eukaryota > Metazoa > Chordata > Aves > Charadriiformes > Scolopacidae > Scolopax > Scolopax mira. The sequence continues at coordinate 120,924 of BJBW01000773.1, read as the reverse complement.
GAAGATAAATTTTATTTAAGAATGACATTCTAATTTTTTTCCCCCAATTCTTTCACTATTTATAAAGCCAGATCAACAATGCTCAAGTTTCTCATTCCTTCATCTCATGTGCTAAATAAGGATCAGAAACAAACTGCAGTGCTCCAGTCAGGGGTTACTGTACCTGATTTAATCCAGTCCACTGTGGAAGCCCATTTTCATCACATGCCATTCAGTGGGGCATACCCCACTATATGTTGCATGGGGCAGAAAGGGAAAGCTCAACTTCTTCTTCAATGGGGAGTGGGAGAAGACTTCAGAGTTTGATTTCTGCAGTATATGGTAAAAAAGATAATGTTTTAAAAATATGCCTCTATCTCCAGGAATTCTCTGCATGCAGCAGAAAGGAGGAAATTACACTCAGGAGCTGACAGTTGGATTGCAGCAAAAACTCCAGTAATGATGCCCTGTCCACAGAGGCTTTACCAGCCTTTGCTGTAATTGAATGTTCTGACCTTCTCAAGCCCCATTCTATAAAATAAATAAAAACCAAAATAAATAAATAATCCTTCCATTTTTACTGAGGAACATACTGAAAATCATATCAGTTAAAATTTAAAAAAGTATAATTTAAATAATACAGTAATTACTCAATGTTTCTCATTTGCCAGTCAAAATAAGCTACAAGAAAATCAGAGATGAATAAAAACAAAAGAAGAAGACAATATGAAACTCTCTCTTTTTTCTTTATGTATTCCCTTTGGTGAAAGTCTAGGAGAAACAGAGCTGACTGCTTGTATGCAATTAATTTAGAAAACGGATTACTAAAAATTAGTGTTTGGCAGGTTTCATAAGAGGCTACAAGAGTAGCAAATTATATGGAGGCAGAAGGAGAACTAGAAGGAACAAAGAAGAGAGAGGAAGCACAGTGATTTGTGCATGTAGCTTGTATAAATCTTCCTGGATCTATTTCAATAGTTGCTTTATACAGTAAAGAATCACAGCGAAAAAATACTGTCCTGGAATAACAACAACAACAAAAAGATTCACACATCTGGAAGACGAGAGCGAAGTAAGATCAGAATATCTTTTTGTCAATAAAACCCATCATTTTCATGTATTTCTACCCATTCCAGATTAGGAAAACAAAAAAACCACGTTTTACTCAGAACATTTTTCCTGCAATTAGTTTCAAAAATACTGAGTCTCTGAATACTCTGTTTTGATTAAGTCAAAGAGAGGTTTTTTTGTGTTTAAATTTTCTCTTTCTGTGAATAACGTAAAAAATGCTTAGGAAAACCCCAAACCTTTAATGTCATATTTTGTGTTTATTGAAACACTTCAGCATCACATCTGTGATATCAGCATCACTTCTGTATATTTTGATATCAACAGAAATTTTGTGCAAGAAAAATGCCCTGGATTCATTTTTTATGGACAATACACAAATATAAAAACATTCATTCTTTAATGAAAAACAAAATCCAACCTATGTTAATATCAATGCTTTCAACGATATAAGTTAGTCCAAGCTTGAACCATTACAGCTGTTAGTAGGTTTAACCTGTAGAGATCCTATTTGCACCTTAGTCTCTACACATCACATGCAGTTTCAGAGGCCAGGGATGGCATTTTATTTTGGAAAATTAAACCTTATTAAACCTTATAGAAAGTTTAAATGCCATCCAGTGATGCTTCTCTTTGCATTGTTCAACAGGTTGTCTAGAACAAGTGTGTCCTATGATAAGGAATGCAGTTGCATGCATTTCACATACGTGGAATTGTTTGGTGGAGCAGATGAAAGTCTCTAGGGTGAGGTTAGGCAGTCAAGACAATTCATTCCTGCATTACCCAAGGTCCTCATCCTGTGTGTATGTCAGCTTGCTCTCAGGCTGGGGTCTGCAGAGCACTAGTTTCTCTTCAGTGTTAAACCTGCTCATAAGACTAACAAAGGTGAGTTGCAGAGTCAACAAAATGAGGCCAGGGAAGTTATCCATTGTCTATAGAGTTTAAAAACAACTAAAATGTTAATGAAGCCTCATTTCTTAATTTTTCCTTAAGTACTGAGCTGTGGTCTTGAGCCTGAAGATGGTCTTGAGGAAAGTAAACCTCCATTTTCTCCCTGGTGGATCGAAAGAGCTTCTATGCAACTGTGAGAATAACGGTTTAATTTTTATCCATTTTTTCATTGGTCTTAATTTTTCCTTTTTAATTTTTTGTTTCTCTATGCAGATCATGACGTTTTCAGGACGAGTAGTGTATTTTTATGCATACTTCTAAACTATGTAACATAATGGAGCCTCTGGGGCTTACAGTAGAATGAACAATAATTGCTTTAATTCATTGTGCAAATAGAAAAGAGATTCTCAAAATGGCTGTCAGAATAGGATGAAGTCTATTATGCATATTTATTTCTGCTAAGATTTCTAAATATTTTAATAGGTTTGGGTTTTATCTGGGCAACATTTAGTTATCAATTACTTTAGTTCATGTGAAAAATTTTATATACAATATGTGTGTAGGGCAGTATTAGGCCCTGTTATGAAGAATGTAAGCAAAGCAGTTGGAAAAAAGGATAAACAGGAGTACAGGTTATTTTGGTTTTATTTTTCTGTTCTATATAACTTCTCCAGTAATATAGTTTGCAAATTGGACTGTGACCTAAAGCTAATCCTGTTTTAGAGACATCGCTGTTAGAAGATTAACAAATTGGTTTGGCTAACAACAAAAATAATTCCTAGTGGTTCTGCTCATATAAGTATGTTTGATATCATAGGTTTCCTTTTTTATTTGTTTTCAAAGTGTGCTTATTTTGTTGGGGAAATCTTAGATGAAACTTCTCTTAAAATAGTTAATAAAAAATTTGAATATAACAATGAAAACTTGTGTTTAAAAAAAAAAAAGTAATTAATAATATATTTACCTGCTCTCTAAAAAAAATCAGTCCAAACTGTAACTAGAATTTAAAAAATAATAATTGTAATGTTATTCAGATTTTAAGAGGTACATAAATAATACTAAAACTTACAGCTTCCTTGTTTCTAATTCAGTAGTCCTAACTATTTACTTTTTCTGGTTTATAAGTTATGCAAATAATTACCCTCATTATAACAATTATGTTTTTTTAAATTTACTTATTTTGCAAGGAATTTAAAAATCAATGTTTTAAGATCATTGTAGACATCTAAGAGCCCCTCCACCACGATGTGCACACCAAGTGTATAAACCTGTCTAATTAATTCAGTGTTTATCAAGGGGAAATAAAAGATTACTTTAGATAGCAATGTAGTTATTAAAATGTTTTTTGAAAATTCCAAATTTCTCTTCAGAATTAGGAATAAATTATATTAGTTAAAATGGCATTTATGTGTGTTTGAAAATTCTATTGCAACTTTTCTTGATAAATACACCAGATTAGAATGATAAAAACCAAAGTTTCAGGAAGAAATGGATAAAGAAGGGTGAAGTAATTTTATTTTTTCTCAATTAAAACAAGGTGTTTTGACAGGTGAAAATGAAACATTGAATCAAACCGTTGATTTGCAATGAAATGTTTCATTTTGAAAAGTTGATATGATGCATAAATTTTGTATCAAATTGTAGCATAAATTGACATGCCGCTCAATATCTACCTTAATTCAAATGCTAATTCTAAAGCAAAAGGTTAGGTCTGAATGGAGATTTTAAAATAAGTACTTTATTCTGTTCCAAAATACTGCTTTCCAAAATCAGAAAGATCGTCAAAATGGAGAGTCCCTAAATACAAGTTTGTATATAATGAAAACTCATTTTTCAAAAGAAAAACACACAAAAAAACATTTTTCATCAGAACTTTTATCTCTAGCATGATTCCTTACATATCCATCTTGGATGAGTCTGAACCAGTCTCTCTGGAGCTGGGGTACATTTTTACTGGAGTTCACATGATACTAACGCTCCAGAGAGCTGTGTTTCATAAACAGCTGCCTCATTAAGGGGATTGTTCTTACAGTGTCACAAATAGACTCAGAGCCCTTAATATCAGGAGAAAAAGAAAGGGAGGAAGGGAGGGAGGGAGGGAGGAAGGAAGGAAGGAAGGAAGGAAGCAAGGAAGGAAGGCAGGAAGGAAGGAAGACCAGAGAAGAAGGAAGGAAGGAACGGAGGGAGGGAGAAAGAGAGAAAAAGAGAAAGAGCTAGAAATTATTAAGGTGTTAAAAAAAAAATTGCAAGCATACAAAAAATTATTAGACTGATCTTAAGTAACCATAAAGTGCTCATAGAGAGGAAGGAATATTTGGTCTGCATTTCAGTTATTATTCTTTAGTTGGAATAGCTTGGGAAATTCCAGAAGTATCATTACTTATTACACATTTAATTAAACAAAAACTTGGATGGCATTTGTAAAGAATGTGTCAAGAATGAAAGGGAAATAAAGTTAGACCAGATTATATTTGGGAGCTATTGTGTGCTGCTATTGTAGATCGCTTTCACTTGTTCTATACCTTTGAATACGTAAAATCTGTTTGCTCTGGAAATGCTCACAGTCACACATACTGCTACCTTTTTTAAAGAATTTATACATACCATCAGAAATATTTGTATTTTCCTAAATTTCTCCCTGATTGGCTATCATTCTGAATTCCAGAGATGTTGTGAATCAATCTTAAAAAATAAAATAAAAAAATAAAATAAAATAAAATAAAATAAAATAAAATAAAATAAAATAAAAACCAGGACTCTCTTCCATAACATTGCAGTCAATCATTTATTTCTTTGAATACTATGATAATTAGGAAAACTAGTATAATGGGAAGGATATTTTGTATATTTGCCTATAGCGCACATGCCATTTTTCTAATGTGTAGTGTTCTGTTTATATATATATACAGTTTGTCTAAGATTATAAGGCATGAAGAAAGAGAACACTTCTTTGCATAAGAGTAACACAGTTTCAGAGATTTCTTTCTTCACATCAACTTAAATCTGTGCTGCTTTCAAATAAAATTATGGGGGGAAATGCAGGAGAAATGACTGACCCATCATTATTCTGTTACAAAATGAGTCATGTGGTGGTGGAGATAAATGCCTAAATGGAGGTATAAGCCAGACAACTTAACCTCTTTACTGATAGCTGAACAGTTAATGACTATAATGAGAATATTTTACGAGGCACCCAATAGAAGCATTGGTAGAAGTAAAAGAAGAATCCTTGATCTTTAGAGATTCACCAGGAAATCAGCACAGGATTTTATTTTTGAAATTTATTTTTAAAGATTTTTTTTCCTATTTTCTTGGGCCATTTCTGAACAGATTTACCAATGTGTAAGTAAAGATTTTTTATGTATTTATGTTAATATATATTATTTTCTCCACTACCTTCTATGTTTTTCCTTTTGTTTTTGCTTTAATTGGAAAATAAAGATTTCATCTCCAAGCATGTCTATGTTGTATTCTAGTGGGGCAACTCACTCATGCAGATATACATGAGATAGGTTTAAACTACATAATTCAGACAGTAATGATAATACAGTTGCAAGCCATGGAGATGCTTGGTCTAAACACGTTTATCTTTCCTTAGAGTTCCTGGCTGCATTTTTGCAGTCTGCACTGAAACCTTGGCTCCCATGCGTTACTTTTTCAAAGTAATTAATTGAGAGGTACTCTGACTATGTCTGTGCAATCTTCCACTGCAACTTAGCTAGGCTGCTGTTGAAGATAAGTGTTTTCAGTGCACTGAGTTTGGCCTCTATTTATTTGCAAGAACTCTCTATTCTCAAATGTGAGAAGAGTAGAGAAGAAGTACCACACCATAAAAGAGAGGAATCCATTAATCACCCTATACTGACTGTTACCAAGAAGAAAATGCACCTAAAGCAGTCTCTTGTTCACACTGGAAAGAAGGAACGAGAGAAAGAGAGGCAAAGAGAGAAATAGAACAAATTAGAGTGTTAGAGACAGAAACAACTTCAATATTTTTGGAGAGACACTACTTTTAAATACTAAAATATTAAAATTGATTGAGGTTGTGAAATAACTGTATTACTTAGTCTTCTGTGCATTAAAATTAATTTTTCATCTTCTTATCTAAGCAGCTTCGCTATTGGCTTTTGCTGAGCATTCTTAATATTTTATATGCTTAAGGGAAAAAAGCTGCACTTTGACATCTCAACATTCCTGATAATGTTTAACTTTATTTTTTCTCTTCTCCCATGCAAAAGATTTTCAAATCATTGAGAAGAAGAAGGAGGAAAAAAAATAAGCATAGTTTTGCTGCACCATTCCAGCCTTTATTTCCCATATGATTTTATATGCAAGTGCTAAGAGCTCTGTTCTCCTGTACATTACTGTTTTTCACTTCTTTGTTTTCTCCTATCTCACTCATGTGCTTTACATCATGCAATATCCCCAGCAATGTTGAGGACATCAATAATTTGATTGTAACTGAGCAATAATAAACGAAGAAGCAACTTCATCTGAGCTGGAAGATCTGGCCTTAACCTCTCTTTATTTACAGCTCTGGAAGGCTTGTATTCAGGAGAATTTAAATCAGCAAAGACATGCCAGTCCTCATGTACTGCAGCACTGACATAAACATAGCAAAACTGCTGCTATTAGGAGATAAGTTCTTATTTTGTATCCCCACAAACAAAAGGTTTTAGTATATCATCATTCGTACTAAAAGCAGCATAGGCAAATGGCCCTGGATAAGGCAAACAAGTGTTTAAATCACTGCAGCTTGGTTCCTGCCAGGAAATTAAATATGTAAAACCTTCAGTATTATGGTCCTTATATTCATATGCTGAGGCTGTATCATTTGATACAGCAGGGCTCTATGCCCTAAGGGCCACTCTAGGCATTGCAGTTCTTCCGATGAAGCTATAATTTTGTACCTTTCAGCATAAAGTTTTATGCAGATCTGTGTATTCTTCCAAAATTGTACCAGTCCCAGTGCCTTGATCCTTGCCTTTGGACGATGTGGGTGAATCCTCATATGGATAAAGATATCTAAATCTAGATTCAGACACATATACTCCTCCGTGTTAGAGGTTTTGACTTGGCTGTCACAGTATCACTGAAAAAAAATTTTGAAATAATATTGTCTGATAATATTATCTGATACCTTCCCAGGTAAATAAATATTTTTTAAAAAAAAAAAAATATAAAACCTGAAGATTCACCCTGCCCATTGGTTATTTCATTAACAACAATTTCCCTTTGTTAGCACTCTGTACTGTATGTGAAATACAGTTGTTGGGAGCTGTGGCAGGATGAACTGAGGTTAGGAGAGTTAATTTTAATGTGACAAAGTTCATATGTAATAAAGGCTTGGATTCTTTTCACATGATTTTGATGTCTTTTCACATGATTTTTGATGATGTCTTTTAGGTAGGCAAATGGATATCCTAACTCCCTCTGTAACAGATGGAAAGAGATGGACATCTCCATACCTCCGGAGCCATAGGCCACTGCTTATAGGGAGGTGAATCCAGCTTGGCTATTTATGTTTCCTTTGTTCTCTAATTATTCCACAAGACATGTCTTGTTGTCCAACTTGCTTTCTTGTCCCCTTCTCCCTATGTCAAAATATAACTGTGCCCCAAACTGTTGCAGAAACTTACATATAGATGTGTCTTTGACCATTTTGTCACTTTTATCTTCTTGGCCAGCAGTCAACAGTAGAAATCTTTTCCTACGTGGGTTTCGGTTCACCTGGAATAATGAGTGTCTGTAGATGAAGTCATTTCTATGTCAGTTGCAGGATGGCAGAATTTCTTGGAAGGAGGAGAACTTATTATGGTCCATTTTTAAATATTCCCATTGATACATTTTGTTGTCATTATTGACTGTTCAGACTTGGATTGCTTGCATACCCTTTTTTATTTGGCAGCATACAAAGCTGATCTTGCTAAAAGAGATCTTGCTAAAAATGGACACCTTACTATACTCAATCCATGCTTAAGATTGAATGTTATTTGAATTTGCTTCTGAAAAACACAGCTGATATATAGAAAAGGGTTATTGTTAAAACTTGGGGCAAAGCTGTGCATATGTTGTGAAATCTACTGAAATACTGTAAAATCTATTGAAATAATATTACAGGTGGGATCTCTAAATCTACCCTCAGAAGCTCAAGTAACTGACAAAAATTAAACAAATATAATTTTTTAGCCTACTTTTCTCTGTAGCATGTGCATGTATGAAGAGGAAGAATGGTTTCATTCTGCTCCTAAAATATGTCACTGAGACTGTGGCTCAAGTGCAGTACTTCTACACAGTTAGAATCTCTTGATTTGTCCAGTTATCAAGTTAAAAAATTAAATATTTTCAATTTAGAGATACCAGAGATCCAGAAAGAAGCTAGTCTTCTTGTAAACTGTTCTCCAAATAAATGTGTCTCTCATTAATAATAGCAGAACAGACTAGGGAGATTAGCCTAATTTATGGATAAAGGCTGTAGGAAAATGCAGGTTTCTCTCCCTTATTCTAGTACCCTTCATTCTGTGAATTCAATACCTTGCCTCTCTTCAGATTCTGTTCAGATTTTGTTTTCGTGATTTTTTCAGTGGCTTTTAAGTCACCCATTTTAAATCAATTCTCTTTTTAAGAGCTGTCTCCAAAGACATCCATACTGTTTGGGTATCCTCAATCTCTCTTTGTTACTCTGGGGGAACAAATAATTGGATGGCACAGGGTAATCCTATTTTCCTTTTCCTCTGCTTTACATCTGTCCCAAACAAAGTTAGATGTCTCTCAGAATGCTGAAAATGCTGAAAAGTCTGGGTCCCCTAGAACTGAAAGGGATGGTACAATTGTGTAAGTTATTAAGATGGTCTCCATTTGATCCCAAATAAATCCTGAAATTACAGCATGAAATGTAGAAGGGATTGAAGCCTCAGTGAACACATCATCCAAAACAAACTGATACCAGCCGCATGCCTCCAACTATGGATACTTGATGGGTAAAGTTATTTTTCCCCAGAGTCTTCCTGGGCTACATTGATTGTATCACTTTCAATATCTCTTCTTTGGTTACAGACAACTCAAGAGATTTCTCTCTCTAAGTTGCCTTGCTTTGTCAATTCCAATTTATCTAGATATTCTTTTACCTTTTTCCTCGACAACAAAGGTTTGTGATCGATAGCAAGCCTCATAAAAGCCCTAGAAGGTATTGCTAGCCCTTCTTTCTTGTGTTACCAATTCCCCCCTTGGGTCCATGAAGGAATGCTATCAAACAGCTTGCCTAGTTGGCAGGTACCACCTATACCCACAATTTACTTAGCATTCTCTTTTCCCTCCTAGTAGTGGCTTTGTTTAATGTAGGTTTCCTTTTTCTGTTTCTTCCCCCTCTCACCCTCTTTATGTATTTGGGAAAATTAAATGGTTTCTCTTGGTGTCTGGGGAACAGGCCACTGGCATTTTAACCCTTGGAGAATACCTTTATTTTTTATTCCCACAGAAATTCATATATGAACTCTACCTGCCGCATGCATTTGGTTTCAAAAACTGCTTTCTTGTTCCTTTTACATTGAAATACTAAAAAAAAAACCTATGGAGAGTAAACAGACAAATTATCCCCTTAAATTCTGTCTGAGTTTGGAATTGCTATGGCTAGAAAATCTTTTCATTAGCCACATTTATGTTCAATGCTCCCCAGTGCATTCAGTCATTCAAAAAGTTACAATTTTGGGTCACTTGTAATAAGAATAAGCCAGGAAAATCAAAAAGATGAGCTCCCTGTGGAATACAATAGCTTTCATGCACAAAAATTCAATTGAGCAACTCAAAAACTGTTCTGCAAAATTTGGTGTTCCAGAAGATATATGCACAATTTACATTTCTTAAATGTGTGATTTTTGGTTGTCATTTTGGCGTTAGTGAATAGTTTATTTTAGATGACAATTCCAGCATGCTGGAAAATTCCCTTTCTACATTATGGCCCGAGACAGAGTTAAAAATCTTAGTTTAGAGTAGAGCCAAAAAAACATTTTGGACTGTTCTCTTTCCAGAAAAATATAAATCAAGTTCTTTCAGATGAAGATTTCATAAAGTTGAGATCTGACCAAAACTTTGTTAATTTAACTTCTCAAAACTGAGTTCATTTTGAAACAAAGGAAATCTTTGTCTTCATCCACTCAAACATGGACTTTCTACTTCTCATCTACTTCCTGTGCACATGAATATTATACTTCCACTCCTGTCCTCATTTCATATAAGGTAAACATTTACAGCAACACAATTTGTTGTATTTTATTATTATTGAAGAAATATAATGTGAGGCAATGGTAGCAGTGAGAAAGAGAAGGGGCTACCACCCACTGTGGCTTGGAGATCCAGTTCCTGGATTTCCTTTGGGAGATGTATAGTAGTCAACCACGTATGAGGCAACAAAGGAAATACTAGTGGGAGGAACCTGCTGTCCAGCCCTGTTTGTTAGATTATTTAGTCTTCACACATTTAAAATGGGAAGTGTAAACCATTTTTTTTTTCTGCCAACCTTAACCACTGATCAATACCAGCAGCTTCTTATAAACAATGCAGTCGACAAAGAAATGCAATCTTCCTTCTCCCAGAGTAGTTACATCTTAGGAAGAAGAAAGAAAAAAGACTGAAGGTATGTGTGTGTGCATGAGTGTGTGTAAGACAGAGATAGAGAGACATTCATTGTGTTCCACTCATCCAAGGAATCATGTTATGTTAATTTTCCACCATAAAACTGGAGCTAATAAGCCTGTTCATTTGTTCTGCGTCCAGTCATTGGCAATCGGTGCAATAAGTTGTTGTCTTTTTTCATCTCTCTTCCTGTGACTGATGGATCCAATCCTGTAAGAGACTGGCTACTCTCTAGTCAGAAATGATGGTCCTTAGCAGTTCTTAGCACCTGGCATGTTCACCTGTTGTTTACCTGCTTCTGCTTTATTGCCATCTCTTGGAATGGAATCCAAGAAATGCCAAGCAATGACATTTTCATCAGCAAGACATAGATCGGGTAAAAACCACCAGTGACAACATACTTGTGCACATATGTAGATATGTTTGTTATGATTTCCAAATATGTTTTCATTCCAGGCAAACTGATACCTTTGGAATTTGTCCTTTAATGAAAAATCTTTGGAAAAGAAGATAGACAAGGTTTCTGTGTAAGAAGGAGTAGCGAGTAAGTTCAGCCCTTGAGTTACTTAGACTTGCAAACTCTAGACCCCACAAAGTGCAAGTAGTGCCCATTCAGGTCAGATGTCAGCATGCTCCCTGGTACTCAGCCCATAAGATCAAGCTGTCTTCCAGACAGGACAGACACACGTCAGGGAGACCATGACAATAACTGGTACTATTAGCATAGATGAAACTTAGAAGCTGGAACCTCTATTTGTTACATGTAGCTCTTCATTACATGGGTATTTTGGAGCTGCATTTTTGCCAATGTGGTTTCCTGAATCTAGACCTGAAAAACTGTTTTAATCAAAGTTCCCAAGTGACTTCAGTGAGCTTTCCCAGCAGTCTGCAGATAAAGCTAGAAGAAAAAAAAAAGTGTATTATTCAGAAAGCATAAGAAGTTAGGTGCTTTCAGGCACTCTATAGCTGTTTCAAGCATTTCTACCTGTGTGAGAATTTTGGACAAAGGGTGAAAACTCTAGGATGTTACTGGGTAAAGATTCTTGAATGGAAGAAGGACAGATAGAAAAAACACACCAGTTTCTATGACATCCCTGAATAAAACAACTGATAAATGACTTAAAGCTTTTGCTTTAAGTCTTCAGAAAAGCATTGATTGTGATAAAGATTATTGTTTAAGTCTTCCACAGAATTCACAATGTATGCTAGTTTTTATGCCTTTTTGCTGTTGATGACTCATTGGTCATTTTGCACAAATGTAATTACACACCTTATAGAAGAGTTAAGAATTAGGAATGTATTTTCAAGTTCTATATTGATTCTCATTCTGTTAATTATACTATTAACTAAGGTTAAAATTATAAAGCAAATGAGTAACATTTTTTTCTTTAGGAGTTAACAGTAGAGCATAGGAATTTGATATTTAGAGATGATAACTGACTACAGATGTCACTCATCAAAATTCTCCTAGAAGGATCCCAGTGAACTCTAAGAATAGAATAATAGTTTTAATTTTCTTAGGTTATTTCCACCCCCTTAAATTTCACTTAAGACTCAAATCTGAAATATATTCTACCCCCTCAAACAAAAGGTAACAAGAGTATATGCACTAAGAGTGAGAAGGATGATATTCTCAAAAGTTAACAATGCATCTTCATGACTCAACTGTGCACATACATCAAGACATCTTGTAGTCTGAACACTTGTAATGATGATATAGGTCCCAGTTTTTGGACATGTCATAGTAAGTGGAGTTCTGAACTGGGGATTCCTGCTTTTCCCCAAAGAAAATAACATTGTTTCTGATCCAGATGTTTCTGGCTCCAAATTCAGAGATTGAAGTAGCAATCAAAAATCCACCTTGAGGTTCTTATTAGGGTTTAGGAAGGATCTAAACATCAGGAAACATCACAAAATAGATGTCTTAAGTTAAGTATGGCAAACAAGACTGCCCAAGGACATAAGGCTGAAACCAGGAAAGACAACTATTGGTCTTTTAGGATCCCAGCAAAAACTTAAGACTACCACATACCTTCTCTCACCTGAGAGATAGCTCTTGGTGTTATTATGCTTTACATATGCAAGTGCATGAAAAACAGCAAGTGGCAAATAGACTGTAGAGGGGAGTAGTAATGCAAAATGAGATTGTGGTTTACAAGAAAACAAATTATTTTTTTCACTTAATTGGAGGATGCCTATTTGCCATTTGTGATTTGATCTTAATTTATTGTGATTGCTAGAAGTGGAGATAATAGAAAAACATTTTGGTGTGTTCCCTAACTAATCAAAATTCAATCCAGCATACAGTTGGTTCATTGTACTTTTGGATAATCAGGACTCTCGCTCTCTACCAGCCTGCTCTTCCTTCCTTCCTTCCTTCCTTCCTTCCTTCCTTCCTTCCTTCCTTCCTTCCTTCCTTCCTTCCTTCCTTCTTTCTTTCCTCATTGAATAAAATCATCAGCATGTTTTTCTTTGCTGGGAGCCTTCAAATACCACCTTCATTTAAGTTTCTATTAGTGCTACTCAATAAAAATGAAGGAAAACTTCCTTCATATTTTTGTAAGTGAAATAGAAAACATAGCTTTTATCCTTCTGGTGTATTGTTATTGGATGAAACTCACTGATAGCATGAGGATTTGCAACCCTGTGGTTGTCTTCCAGAGAGACACCGAGTTGAGTGAAGTTGGTGGCATATCGGATCTGTAACCTCAAGGCTCACCAATTTTCTGATTAAATTTTAGAATTGATCAACCATACCTAAGTATGTCAGGAATGTGGGGAACAGACAGGAAGAGGATTTACATACCGTTGTTTTAGAGCTAGATGGCTTGCATATGCTCTGTTGGAACTAGTTATCTAACTTATGATATAGGTGCCTAATGCCTTTACGAGTCATGGTCTCAACTGAGTACTGAAGTGCATGGCCCACAGGACAGAGTATTGAGTTCTTCTGCAGCCGTTTGTACAGATTTCTATGGCAATCCCAAATTTGTTACACAATTTCTAAAATTTAAGGATTGCATCTGGAAAAGCATGCTCAAGGAACTTATCTAGGACATCATCCTCTTAAAAGTTAACTTTACGGTATCCAATGAATGAAATAGTGAACAGCAGGTATATTATTTTTTAAAGGCATATAAAACAATAGCGAAGGACTGCCTGATTATATTACAGTATCTATCTTCTCATGTATCAGCAAAAACTAGCACTGAAGTATACCTAATTATCATATTTACAGTGGTACAGGTAGTAAAACAGCTATGTTTTGCATTGCTCAGGATGTTCAGGGCTGAAATAGATAAACTATGTGGGAGATTAGTAATAGGTAATTATTCTCTACTTACATATTCAGCTTCATATTTCTAAATTAAGGTAAGTGGAAAAAGCTTATAAAATATTCAGGGCTCTTTTATCTTTCCTCCTCCCTCTTATTAGAAACTGTGCATGAATTTGCATAGAATAAACTGAGCCCATAAATCATAGCAGAAACTGCAAGAACGCTCTTTGTAAGTTATAATTTAAGGTTAACTGTAGCACATTTTGCTTACTGTATTATTAATGACTTTAGTTCACTCATGACAAGATTTCATATTAAAAATTGTTGGTAGACAAAACTCTAGTTCATAATCAATTTGTTTCCTAACCTTAGAAAGCCACTCACAATGTTTTCATACTTCCAAAGAAGTATGAAAGAAGAACTTCCATCAGGAAGAAAGTTTAACAGGCAATATATTACATTGGCTGTGTTCTTCAGTAGCTGTGGCACATCTGATCAAAAGAATTAGTACAAAGCCTACTGTATCCATGAACTGTATCCATGTGCCACAGAGGAGGCTTGGAAACTTGACCTTCCTCTTCTATGATCTGGAACTTATGGTTACACCCAGAAGGCAAAATGTCATCAGAAACACGCAGAGAACTTCAGAATTGGAACTGATACCTGCATGATTCTCTACCTTGGCTAACGTGAAACATGGAATGTATGACTTCAGTTCTGTTATACATTTGCAGACAGTCAATGAAAATCCAAGGGAATCCAAATTTGCTGTGCACCAAGACACCCATGGGAGGCTGTGATTCCTTCCCAACCTGCTACAACCAGGCTGCTGCAGTCCTCAGATCCTTAGATCACCCAGAAGCAAGGCTGAGCATGCATGTGTGATCAAACAAGAACTAACCAACAAAAAAACAGGGACAGAACCCTTACAGGCAGTATATAAACACAAAGAACACTCACAGAAACATGTATAATGCAAATTATACAGGGTTGATCTCATTCATGTTCTCTGGCTAATCAGGCTCAATGTTTGCTGTCAGATTTGCAATCATGCCCACTTGGCCGCAGAATAATAGAATCACGGAATGGTAGGAGTTGGAAAGGACCTCTGGAGATCATATAAGACCAACGCCTGTGCAAGTTCACCTAGACAAAGTTGGACAGGAATGCATCCAGACAGGTATTGAAGATCTCCAGAGAAGATCTCCAGAGACTCCACAATCTACCCTACCTGGGCTCCCTGTCCCAGTTCTGTCACCCTCAAAGTAAAAATTTTTTTTCTCCGATGGAATTTCCTGTTTCAGCTTGTGCTCGTTGCCCCTTGTCCTGTCCTTGGGCACCACTGAGAAGAGTTTGGCTCCATCCTCCTAACATTTGCCCTTTAGATATTTAGATTTAGATATTTAGATTTAGATATTTGTGTGGATATTTGTAAGCCACACCTCCCAGTTTTGTATCATCAGCAGACTTGCTGAGACTACATTCTCTCCCTTCATCCAGGTCACTGATGAATATGTGGAATAAAATTGGACCCAGTACTGACACCGCTAATTGCAGGCCTCCAGCTTGACTCTGAGCCACAGATCATAACCTTCTGAGCTCTTCCATTCAGCCAGTTCTCAATCCACCTCACTGTCCACTCATCTCATCAACAATTCCTAAGTTTACCCATGAGGATGTTATTGGAGACATCATCAAAAGCCTTGCTAAAGTCTAGGTAGTCAAGATCCACTCCTTTCCTCTCATCTGCCCAGCTAGTCATAACATTATAGAAGGCTATCACATTGGTCAAGCATAACTTGTTGAATCTATGTTGATCACTTCTGGTAAACTTTCTTCCTACGCAAGTTTAGAGATGAAACACAAAGAGGTCTCTGTCATTGCTGTAGGAGAGACCTGTGGAGCCTCCAGTAACGACTTCCAGGTCTTTGGTCCCTCTGGTTGCTGATTCACTGATCTCTTACTATCCTAGTTACTTCATCTTGAGGTTCATTATCCTCAAACACACAACACTGGGGAAAACAAGTATGAAAACAAATTTGGATAAGAATACCGAACTGGATATCAGCCAGAGGCGAGTGCACACTGATCTGCATCTTCTTTACACAACATCTTTGATCCCCTATATTCTCCATTTTCCATGTTTTCTCCCTGATCCACATTACCTGTTGTCCTGACATCAAGCTCCTGACATCAATCAAAATACTATTTTTTATTTTGAATTTTACAGGAACTATCCAGTTCATCTGATAAACCTGAAAGAACAGGATATGTGCTGTCTTCCCTGTGAAGATACTTTCATTGTTAAATAAATATTAACATTTTATGTCCTCAAACCCAAGTATTTTGCTTGAAAAATTTACATTAGATATAATAACAGAACATTACTTTCTTTATAAACTACATACACTAATAAAGATGATATTTATCACACAAAGATGTTTTTTAAATCCATTTTTTTTTTGTAGGGAGTAAGTATTCAGAAACAATCTTCAAAAAATAAAAAAAAAAAAAATAAAAAAAAGGTATTTAAACTTCTTCCATTCATTTCATTCCCCTTTTCATTTTTTATAAGGAGCAGTTAGATTTAAGATGAAATTTCTTGGTTAAGTACATTTTTTGAAAACAAATGCTTCAAATGTCTCATTTTGATGTTGCCAAACTGAAAAATTCTTTGTTCCAGATAAAAAATTGCTTTTATTAAAAAATTAAGTGAAGTATTATGGAAAAGAACTGAAGGTCAAGAGAAAACATTAATATTTAAATAGTTTGATAGACACAAGACCTTTTTGTCTGCACATTTTAAATTAGGAAAAGAACTCTCAAAATGCTGACTTTTTAGTACTAATCTGGACAGAGAATCTTTCAATATTTTTCATTTTTATACAATTAAAAAATGTTATTCATCTTTTTTGTTTAGATTAAACTTTTCTTCTGAAAATCTGTTTGTGTATTTTGATTGGTTTAGTTTCTCAATGGCTTTAATCTTATATGTCTGCAATTTCTCTATGCATTTCTCATGTAGGAAAGCACAGAATGAACTATCTAAGTCAGGTGTTTTCAAAATTCTTATTCCTTTGTAGTGAACATAGGATTTTAGGTCATACAGTGTAGTCTCAAAATAAATAAATAAATACCTGAAAGCTTTCATCAAGTAATAGAAAAAATATTATAACCTCCCACTAAAATAAAAATCAACACTGACCTGCAGACAAGTTGTTTAACGATTGTCACACAGAAAATGGACATCAAAGAATCAATTACATTGCAAGTAGATTGGAATTTGTAGTATCTTTAATGTCGACATTCGGAGAAAAAAAATAATCTTGTGAATAAGAGAAGTGTCCTTCATATTACACAAATACAGTTGCAGGACTCACTTTTTTTTGTGTGTCTTTATTTTCAGAAGACAGATTTATTTTACAGACATGTGCTTGGGTTACTTAATAACACACCATATTTTTATATGGATTTTTTTCACACCAAAAGGGTGATGAAAGGGGATATTCAATGGCATGCTGATGGTAAATCATCATTGCTCTTGTAAGGTGACACATTGTTTTACTTGTTCCTGATTAGCCCTTGTTGAATCTCATATTAATGGTAACCTCTTCTGCAATCACAGCTCATCTGTAGAGTCAAGCAAAGTAAAGAATCTTTCCTATTACTAATTAGAATGGGGTAGCTTCTGAAGTATTTAATCTCTAATGTACAGGCAATCACTTTTGTATTTTGAACTGCACATTAATCCCAGAATGCGGTAGATTCTTTACAAGCAGAAACTGGTTGATGTACAATTTGAACAAAATTAACATAAAATTAGTCTAAGGTATCAGTGTTGCTCACTACTAAAGAGTAAATAGAGAAAAGATTGCATTTATAATGGAATGTACACATAGGAGTAATGTTGATTTAGGTCAAATGAAATGCAGAAAATGGTAGAAATTCGGTTTGCAGTCCTACTTATTAAATTGTTCCATAAACTAAACTCTTGCATCTGTGGCAAGACTACAAGATTATTACAGAACCAAATTCATCGCCAAAGCTTTCTTAGTACAGTAAAGAATGAGTGATTTCTTTCATTGTCCTGAGAAAAATTCCCATCTAGGCCAAAATTTTAAATATTTTAATTAGCAACCAAAAAGTGATATTATATTGGATTTTTTTATTATCTTGCTGTTCTTTCAAATAAAAATTATATGTAGGATTATTTTTTTTGCTGAAAAATGTTGACAAGATAATAATAAAAAAATGTTTCTAATGTACAAATAATATTTTGAAGTAGATCTATTCAGAACTTCTTCAGTTCTCTATCTTCCTCAGTATAGGCACTATGATTAATTCTGTAATAATAGTCTTGATAATACACACATTCAGAAATAATACAGTGAATAATAAAGATGCTATATTACTCAATAGTTTAGCTGAAGGCTTACAGTCTGAGGAAGGAGAAAAAGCTGTATTTTCTTTTCTTATTTTAATAAAGTATTCAAAGTTTGAGGTTATGGGCTCAGATCTAGATAGACAGACATGTGGAGTGAACTGGCAGAGATTCAACTGTCCAAAAAGGCCACATTGTTTTATTCTTGCATCAATAATTAAAAGGTACAAGTGGACCTGAGAGTTAATAAGCTGAGGAAACTTTGGAACTAGGCAGTATTAAATGGATTAGTTAATATAAGAAATATTTCAACGTTTCCTCCAGCACTGAATGTAACTTGCAATCAGTCTTTTGATTCTGAGGTATGTCTCAGCACTGTCCTCATGAATATGGGCCTCTGCATGTTTTAGGATATAAGGAAAAAGCAATTTGAAATAAGTTAACAAAGTCGGTTGTCAGGAGTCTTATCAAAAAGAATGGCACATTACCAGTGACATGCTGTGAAAGGTCCATGATGGGACACCAGTAGACTATAGACATATCAGCAGTTTCCCTGTATATGAGGATTATTTATTAAATCTATATTTCACGTACATACACTTGCCTCCTTGTTTGTCACAGTGAATTTACGAGTGATGGTTTATTCAGTCTGGAGAATTTAGGTTTTGGAAAGGAAAATGAGTTGAAAAACCTCTTTAGCATTACAGGAAAATATAAATTTAGGACCCTCAGAGCCACTGCAGTGGTATATATCCTGCCTTTGGTCTTTTCTCAAGTGAATTTACCATGGCCCATTATATGACAGTCATACCAACTAAATTACAGTATCTCTCCATTAAATAACAAAGATATGATTGGTAGTGTACTTTACATTCTCAAGGCAGTTTTCTAACCCCCTAAGTGGATAATTGTCAGTTATTGCTTTTAAACTGTGAGCCTTGCATGCCTTTATTAAAAGTTTCTGAGATCCAAAATATGACTAAGGTAATAGCAGTATATACAGGAGCAGTATATACAACAGGAGTTGTACGTGTACCATTCTGCTATAAGAAAGAACAAAGTCCAGAAAAGGCTGGGAACGTGTCAAGCTTTTAATAGGGTCATACATGCGTCTTCTTTTTCAAGTGTCTCTGCCTTCAGATGTCTGCGGAAGAGACAAGATTTTAGCTGAAAAAAATCCTGTTTAAATCACTCCTCTATCTCCACAAAATAAGTAATAAGTAATAATACCTATTCTTAAGGAGTTGTTTGAACTGAAGACACATATAGATGACTGGAACACAACACTTGAAGACAAGACACGAAGAGGGCAATTTGTCAAACAACTTTATTCTAAGAAGGTAAATTATAAATTATGGGGCCATGAATATCATTATAAACAGAAACGGGTGCCCATTACAGGAACATCTGATGTGCAGATTGGCCATTTACTGGCCTCGACTCCACAGTTCACTGTGTGATCTCCAAATCCATTGAGTGAAACAGTAGTTGTAATAAAGCAGTTACTCTTTTTTTTTTTCCCCTTTTCATTTATAAACCCACCTGGACAAGCTCCTGTGCAACATGCTCTAGATATATCCTCTCTGGCGGGGAGGTTGGACTAGATGATCTCCAGAAGTCCCTTCCAACCCCGTATGATTCTATGATTCTATGATATTAACTAAAAACATATTCTCATATTGTCTGTTTCATTCTTCTTTCATTCCTCTCAGTGTGTTACTGTTTCTGTGATAGAAATGATTCTCTTTGCAATCCAGTTTTGTGCTCCATTTTCTGCCTTTTGCAATATTTACTGGCAGATCTCTTAGACTTTGCAGCTCTTCTTAGCAAAGGACCTTTCCAAACCATGATCCCTTAGAAGAGCACAGCTGACACTCCGTTGTAGGTGTGAGCCATTCGGGGATTCAACAAAACCAGAAGGAGATAACTGCTGCTGTAAATTCAGCTACTTAGATTAAAGGAGATTTCATATTGACTATACATGTCGACTACCCTGAGCTATCCCTCTCTGTGTCTTAACTCACTTGTTTGAATAAAACAAGTTGCTGCTCCCTCAACCCATTTGTTACTTGTTGGGTTTCTTCGAAATCTGTGTTAAATTCTAATTACCCATGTTTATGTTTTTTTTCTTCCACATGTAATGGGGGGTATGTGTCACTTTCCTTTTACATTGTTTGTAAGAAACGGGATGTTGTGCATTATATAAATTATTGTTTCTCAACTGTAAGAAACTATCCCCACCTGCTGTTACTTGTAATACATGTAACTCATTTACGGTTCATCTGTGGGCAGACGTAGAATCAGGAAGATATGCACAATCATAAAATGACATATTCATAGAGGGTGGAAGTGGCTAGATGGGTCAGCTCAAAGCAAATCCAATTAAAGCAGAGTATTCAATGCATTGTTTGTCAAAGTTCAGAGTATCTCCAAGGATGGGACCCCGTGAACATCTCTTACAGGGGGGGAAATTATCTTTAAATCTAGTCAGAATTTCACATGTTCCAGCTTGTGTCCCTTGCTTCTCATTCTTCCACTGTGCACCTCCAAGAAGAGTCAGGCTTCATTTTCTCTACAGTGTCCCACTAGGTAGTTTTAGATGACCTACAGTTCTTTCCTTAGCCTTCTCTTAAGGCTGGAAAAACAGTTCTTTCAGCCTCCTTTCCTCATGAGTTTTCTATTCATCAGTAAAATTAGAATAGGCACAATGGGGGAGAGCCAGCAAGAGAGGTAGGAGAAAGGCTATTTTTTCTGACATCCGAGTTTCTTTCATGTAACATACTCATAAAAAGAAGTGATGGCATATAACATTTGGTTGTAGAGTTGTAATCAATATGTGACTATACAAGAATGTGACACGAGACAAATGTGTCTATTTTGGAGTACTATATAACAAATTGTTTTGACATGGTAAGATCATATAATTTTAGACGTGTATTGTGAAACAGTAGCTTCAGAATACGGAAACTATCTCCATTTGAGATAATTTCCATTTGAGAAAAACAAATGCTCCATTTGAGAAAAACAGCAGGCCTACAGAATTGAAAGATAATTCATTTATCTCTGAAATCACTATCTTAATCTGGTAAAAGTGCAAAATTTGTAAATGTTTGTTTGGAAAATCTTCTAGAAGAAGATATTGGTGTATAAAGGTATTTTTAAAGTTCTTTGTCTGCCAGATGAAAGAGGATGTGAATATTATCATGTATGCAACTGGGAAATAATGATTCAGTATTTCTCACAATGTAAAAATGAAATAATTACATAGTCAGCTGAAAACAACTAAAAAGAAGCATGTCATTAGAGTATGAAATTCATTGCCATATGAAGCTATGGTAGCTAAACGCAAAAAAGTATGGAACAAATTTATGACTTTAGAGGTATTAAGTTAGCAAACTTGGGAAGATTGTCAGTGATAGAAGCTGAAGCATTGTAGCAAGAAAATAATAATTCTGTACTTGTCCTGTCTTTTATGCTCCTGCTATTTATAGTGTCTCTGATGGTCACTTTCAGAGACCAGATACCAGGCGAGAAGAGTCCTTGTTTTCATATGAAGATGATAATTATTCCTGAGATATCATTGAAGATTGCCATCTCCAGATTTTCTAGGGCAATGTGTCCCTACTTTGCAGTCTGTGGCCATGCAGGCCAAGGACTACTATTTGTTCTTCTGCAGAATACTCAGGATGCTGGGCCATGGCTATGAATGACAATGCACACTGGCAGGACACATACTCATGCACAACATGAGCTTTCTACTAACAAATATTTACAGACTTGGACAAGCACATGCCTTATTCTCTCCTTGTACTGTGGTAATCAAATGGAGAAAATTCTTGTTTATAATGCACATAGATGGTGAAAAATATTAAAATATATTATATGGTGTATGATCTGTGTGTCAGGTAAATGCTGGGAAAAAGGCAACAAAAACGCAGAGCTCACAAAAGAACAAACATGGTTGATATCAGAAAACCATGCCTTCTTTTACTTATTTACCTCATGCATGAAACTAACGGATTGGTGTGTATTTTGCATATCCATCCTAAGCCTTCCGAAGCCTCGTCTGTGTAAAGCCTTACACCTGGTAAGGCTAATGAAAACATGCAGAAAACTCTGGAGAGTCAAGATGATTTGATCCCTGATAGCCACTACAACTGAATGTGGCCTCGGTTCTCTTCATAATAGGCAACATCAAGATAAGTACTACCTCACTTTGAATGCTACTGGTTTCCTATCTAAAACGTGGAACTTTAAAAAAGAATATTAACCTTGCCAAGCATCATTACATGACAGAGTTACCAAGAAACCCTCCAGAGTCCAACATTCATGATTTATGAATCTAGCTGAGTTTAGACACCTGGAAAATAAAAAGCATCATGGTTAGGTCTTGTACAGTTTGCTAGTACATTAGTTATAATATTGTTGTCATTGAGAACCAAATATGTAGCAATACTGTGGAAATTATTTCTACCAGCCAATTTAATTAAAATTCTACATATCAATAAAACCTCATGAATTATACCATAGACAAAGGCGGGAATAAATTCTGGTGTAACTCTTCAGTTAGGAAGCATTGCCTAAAAACATATGAAATTTAAATTGACACCAAATCAAAAGCCTACCAAATCCAGGATACTGATTCTTTTCTATTCCCTTTAATTTCTTACATCATTGTTATCACAGATGTATCAAAGAACAGTGTTTCAATAAAAAATTTAGTAAATGTTGTCACCTTCATTTTCTCTTTTTATGTGTGTGCATTGTTTATGGCAAATTATATGGCAGATCTGAGAAGTAGTGGTCAACCTAAGATAAAGCCATGCCAAGGAGCAGGCTTGCAATTAAACAGGCTGGGCAGTTGTGTGATAGTGTTCCTGTCTAAATCGCGAACCAGAATTTACTGAAAACTCTCTTGGAAATAGCAACTGAAACCTTAGATTTTGTATGTATGCTACTTACCATATTACAGAAAGCCAGGCTGTATGTCAGGTCATGTTTCTGGGTAAATGTGCTTCAGATAAATGGACAATGCAGAGTCTCCTAAGGATTGAGGTTGTCATTCCCACATACATAATTTTGCTATTTATAATGTGTTTAAGAAAGAGAAGATTTTTAACTTTTAGAATAGGATGGAGTATTTTAAATAAACAGAGTAGAAAAAGTTATTAATAAATGCTGGAAAGAAAACAGACTTTTTCATGTCTGAAGGATCTGGCAGAAATACTGAACACTTGACTTATCTTACACGACTCTTTGCAAAAGGAGACTTTCCTGGGACACTTCTCCCTTCAATGTGTTTTCTTCTGTTGCCTACATGTGTTTTAGCATTCAGTCATCAGAGTATCCATATTTCAAACAGTGACCACAATGAACTTCAGTTGAGAAAATATGCTTGAATCAGCTTTTACAGGTCACTTCAGTGCTGTAAGTTCTGTGGGAGATCAAAATGGATAATGAGAACACTGTACTGTGACAAAAAATGTTTACAAGATTTTTTCACAAAGAAAAAAATTAATTTTTTTTAAAATAAGGATATGTTCAGAAGTCAGGTCTGGATATTATTTGAAACAATATATTTTTTTCAAGTGCTTTGTCCATTTAAATTTGGAATTAAAAAAACATTAATTAAAATAATATTCTATCATCTCTTCTCTGAAGTGGCTCATAGAAAGAATATT
Organism: Scolopax mira; assembly: GCA_004320125.1. Classification (NCBI taxonomy): domain Eukaryota; kingdom Metazoa; phylum Chordata; class Aves; order Charadriiformes; family Scolopacidae; genus Scolopax; species Scolopax mira. The sequence continues at coordinate 97,016 of BJBW01000773.1, read as the reverse complement.
GTGATGCAGATAAACCTCACTGACATTTTTCATTATCTTTACTTTCAGCTTACATTGATCAATTGTGTACCCACGTTCACTTTCCCCATAGCTTTTCAACCTTTCTATATGGTGACGTTTTCAGTCGTTGCTCAGACGCTCAATCTGGAATCCTTGCTGACAGAGAAATGCTGCCCTTGATTTCTCTGGTTGAAAGGGGTTTGGTTTTGCTATGCAGAAATTTTAGAAATTGCACCAGACATAAATTTGGAAATTTTACTTGTTTACAGACTGGATGCTGTTGTTTTCAATACACAGGTCATGAGTTCCCAGCAATTACCAAGTACTCAAGCCTTTGCATCTCATCAGAACACACAAGCACAAAAGTGATCATTGTTGCTTTAAAGAGTTCATCACAAAACATTGCAAAGATGATTCATATTTTTGTGAAAGCAGCACATTCATTGTTTATTCAACATTTGCATCACAATCATGGGCAAATTCAACTCCACCTTTGAATTTTAGTTTAATACTTTGCACCATGTATATAAGTTCTGGGAATATTACCTTAATACTCCTACAAAACAAAACTCCTACAATTTGTCCTACAATTACTGGAGGATGCCTGTAGTGTGTAAACCTATGCTCCAGCATAATTCTTGTTCAGAGGACACATAGTACACTGGAGATTGTATGCTACAGTCCTTGTGTTCTCAATCTGCAGATGCTCTGAGCCTATTTCAGATTTAACAAAAGAACCTTGGAACTTGCATTCAAGCTATAACAGTTAACACTTTCAACTTGACTATATCCAGTTCAAGCCTTAAATGTCAGCCAAGATGACAGCTATTACGTAAGTGGGGATTGAAAGAAAGATCTTTTAGAATCAAAAATATAGGATTTACAATTCTGAATAAATCAAGCTTTTTAGGAGAACCTTGAATGAACATGCATACACCAATCCGTATAATTATTTAGCACCATGCCAGAGGGAAGAATTGCATTCCCAATTGCAAATTTGTCCGTTTTTAACAAGGTGAAGATGAAACTTAAAAAAAAAATCTCTACTCTTTTGTTTTTCTTCATTAAAGTTGTAGATTTAATTATTCACTTTGGATATACCTCCCCACTTTTTCTACAAATTATCCTTTATCCCTTTTCAGCCTTTTCAGAAAATATTCTTTTTATTCAATATGGAAAATTTTTATTCACACATTGTCCATTCCAAATGTCATTGTATAACACTTAACTAATTTTACCTGAAAAATACAATTCATGACTAGAAATACAGCATTAAGAACTAGTACCTTTCAGTTTCTTGCACAAAAGAGTTCTCAATAGTTCTCAATAGAACAAGACTCTGGATCCATTTAAGATAGATATTAACAGAGAAACAGAAGCCTATGCAGCATTATTCATTTCCAATCAATTTAGAAATGTCAGACTGAGTCTGAACTAAGGTTCAATTAGTTAATTGACTTGATGTATGTAAACATTTCCAACTTGGACCTCCACATATTTAGGACAGAAGGAGTCAGGATTAATTAATCCTTCACAGTTTTGCTTCTGATGTAAAAAATATTGTTAAATTTTTAATTATTAGGATGTTTCTTTACCATTGAGACCCAATTAATTCTAAATTAGTTATTTTGGGCACCATTACCATACATATATGTGGTGATGGCGTTTTCTCTATGTAATGTTCTGTTTAGATATAACTCAAACTTTTATACTTATGGAGAGATATTAAAGGGGACCAAGACTACGTGAATTGCCTGGCTACTCAGGATTTGATGATTTCCTTAAAACCTAACAAAGAAGACTTTTTTCATGTAAAGAAAAGAAAAAAGAACCCGCAAAACCAAAACAACCAACAAAACAAAAACCAACAAAACTATTGTTCCCCTCTTTATTGGAGAGAAAATTTGTCCAGACCCTGTTCACTCCTTAAACTAAAGTGTTCCACCAAAGCTTTGCACCAGGTCCTAGCTTGTTTGCTAGTGGCAACCAAATGGTTGACCTTTTACATTTCAAAATTTTATGACCTAAAAGATTAGATGGACCAATGAACAAATCTCTTTCCTATCCCTTTTTACAGAAGAAACAAGACAGGTTAGCTGGGTAACAGATATTATTTCAGCAGTTTTACATATGTTTCAACATCAGTCCCTCCCTTAAACACCTCTATAATTCCAAAATCCCCTTCATCGTCTGTTCTTATACCTCCATCACATCAAGGAGTCTTGAATACACAGCGCATGGTGGAAGGAGAGTTTTCTGAAGAGTCATACGTATTCACGGTTTTCTCACAGCTCGATCACAGTTCTCTGTAGTTACTTGTTAATTGCTAGGAGACATCATGAGTTACAAATTGAGAGAAATGTTTACTTAGTCCTAATCATGGTGCGGGTCAATAACTGAAGTCCCTAAATAAATCAATTGCACTGGAATAGGCAAGCACCCCCTTCTGGTCCACACATACTTCAGGACAGCAAAAGTAAGGATGAAGAAGCCCTTATTGGTTACCTTTCCAGCATGAAAAATCAAATGCAATTTGTCCATATTAGTGGGCTTAGTCTCTGTCTGATTATCTGGTGCCACAAAGATGTGACCCATGCCTATGCCTCTGATTTTTAATAAACACGTTTGCTAGGTCCGATAGTTCGGCAATTTGTACAGAAAATTAGATGTAATTTGCCCTGAATGCCACTGGTTTCTCAGATAGTTCAAAACAATGCCAGGCAGCTCAGCAAATAACTGCAGCATCTCTGCAACTGAATTGGATTGAAGACAAGATTTCCTTGCTGGAGCGCTCTGCTGCCCACTTCAAATCCAGGCTTTCCACAACCCCCAATTTCCACAGCCTCCTACTCATCCTGTTCAGCCTTCCTCCACATTCCTCTTCTGTACCCTATTACTCCCTTTCTCCCTTTCCACTCTTCCTTTGAAATGTTTGGTATAAAGGGTCTGATGCAATGATAACAGGTCATCTTTTTCTTATTGAAATCAAGAGATCAGTGCAGACTCTCCAAGAAGAACCTTTGCCATGAAGGCCTACACCTGCTCTCTCAGACATGCATCTGTCCTCCCCTGCCTCTCCCCTGGCATTTCCAGAGGTGCCAACAGATTTGCAATAACTGTAATTTTCAGTGAACTGTGATGAAAGCATAAGAACGACATGGCAGTTGAGCTTTTTTTGTCTTCGGTCATTTGGCAGTCTTCTCCTGCCCCTTGCTGTCCAGCAAGGGACTCAGATGGCTGCTGCCTGTTCCAGTTAGCTTGAGCAGCCAGTGGGAGCCATTGAGACTCTTAGACTTCTTCTAGGCTACACTCAGCCTCATCCCCAAATAAAATGAAATAAAAAGTTAAGATATTATATAGAAAGGCTTCTCTGAGACATTCCATATATATGGGGGATATTTGTAAGTCTGTTCTCCCACTCCTGTCTCTTTTTTTTTTTTTTTGACCTTTTTCTTCCTTCTCCCTCCCCACATTGTTTTGTTTTTTTTTTTTCACTTCCCTTCATTTCAATTCCTTTTCTTGCTCTCCCATCTGCTGCTGGCTTTCATTTGGGTTCCCCCTTCTCTAGCAGCAGGGGTATCTGCCCACCACCTCTGGCTGCAAGGTACTGCTGTGTAAAATGATAAAACCATTTCTCTGGGCAGTGTTGAAGCAGCTTTCTGCAGCAGTGTCAAGAGAAATTACAACAATAATATAAACTTTAAGATTAAAAAGAGCATTTCACAGAACAAACATCTTTTAGTTTAAAATAATAATAAGGTTAAAGTCTCCTTAAAGTGGCGCCTCATAATAAGAACCACACAACATTTTTGTATAACTGAATAGATGGAGAAAAAATGAAAAAAACATCCCACCTTTTTTCTAGGTTATTTTTTTTTTCCTATAATTACCACTAACCTACTATTAGGCTTCAAGGACAAAAATAACTCTTAGACTGTCTAGCTATCAGATCAGAACTAGTCTTTTTCCCCCCTAGCAGCAGTTTGGAAAGATGATTCCTCACGACACCTGAAGTCTATAATTGTCAGATCACTCATTCCCATGGAGAAGTCCAGGCAGGTGGTATCTGCCCTGTGATTATTTCTGTTCTTTTTTTACCTGGTTTCCACATCATGCCCAAATGCCAGATGTGGTACAGTGGAATATCTGTATTTTTGGGAGGGAAGGAGAAGGGGTTAACTCTATCTACACTGGTGCAAGCAGTGACAACTTCTGTGTTTAAATTCTCATTTCCAAATGGTTTCTGTGTGGTTTTTGTGATGTGTAGAGGCCCCAGGTGGGAGACAGGTCCTCATGTGCGAGGTGCTGTACAAACACATTAAATTCCCTGACTTGAAGATCTTACAGTGTAAGTAGAGAAGACCAGGGAGAGGCTGGAGGGTAAAGACAGAATGAGCACAATCTTTGTTTTACAGCAAACAGCTAAATTAAATGGTGTCCCCAGTGGGCTGAAAGAAATCTGAGGTAGAAATGGACATTGAACATCGATTACCTGAACCTCAATGTTTTGCTCATAAAGCAGTTTAGTCTTCAGGCAAAGTCTGGCCTCAGGTTTGATCTTTCAATAACATTCTTTACTTTCTTATCATTTTCAGAAGCAATGGGCTTTCACACTGATGCATTGTAAGGTAGACCAGGCACAAAGGAAGAGCAATTCTCTGCCCATTCATATGCAGCCGTCCCTTGTGTAGAGCACAGCAGGTATATAACAGCTACCTAGCCATACTACTGAGAATAAAGAAGACAGTGTTTAGCAGATACCTGGGCAGAATGACTAGCAGGTGGGGTCTAACTTTCATTCGTGAACAGAAGTATTATCAGATTTTTAATGATCACAGGGTAAGCAAAGGACATACACAGATTCCCTCTCTATTTTTCTCTGTGTGCATCTGTGTGTGGGTATAAGATCATGTCTGCCTCTTGCAGCTGGGCCATGCCTAGGAGACTAGAATAAGTGATCTGCTAATAGAGGATAGTATAAAGCTCCTCAAGATCAAAAGATAACAGTCTGTGCCTTTTCTTTCTCTTTCTCTTTTTTTTTTTCTTTTAACAAAAAAAAAATGGGGTTCTATTCTCAGCTTTACTGTTGAAGATGGGTGATTTGTCTCATAATTGTGTTCGCTGACTGCAGCAGATGGATTCATTACTAGGGCTGGTCAGAAATCTTTCAACACAATGTGTTTTTTTTGTGTGTGAAAATGATGAATCATCAAAACTGAAACTTTTCATGAAGATATGGCATTGCAGAGGAAACTTTTGTCACAGAAGTTTTTTCAGCTCCCCACTGGGGCTTGTGATTAAAACCACAGAAAGCACAAGCTTCTCATCTTATGCAGACTGGAGGATAGTATATGTGGGCTCTGAGGTTTTGATTTTTTTTCTGCTTATTCTGAACTGTTTCCTATCTGAAGTGAGTATGTTAGTTATTTTGTTATCAAATTATTCCGCATATTTCCTTATATGCATGTGTGTACATAGAGAACGTACGCAGAGCAGAACAGCTTCAATAAGAAGAAATGAGAGAAAGATGATGGTACGCTGAACACTGTTAAGTGAATGCAGGTCATGTCCCCTACTAAAGCCACCATATGCCTTTCTGGAGTCAGAAAAACATTTGTGAGGCCCAGAGAGAACAGCTTGCTCATTACAGACCCTTCCACCCAAATCTGCCAGATCCCATTCCTTTTGTTTCAATAGAAATCACCAAAATAATCCAGAGGGACTAATGCTCAAGGAAAAGTCTTGAAGGCAAAGTTACTTAGCTCATGACCACAGCTGAAGAGAAACATTTTACAAGGAAAGGAGGTCATGAGCCTAGTTATCTGCTCATGTTTATACCCCGTAAAGCCTTTTCCCCTCTGAGTGTTTGTTTAACTTGTATATAAACTATTGCTGATTGTACTGCTGCCTTTGGGATCCAATCTTATGCATGACTTACCCTCTGCATAAAGAAGTTTGTCTTGGACCTCCTTAGCAAATGTTCAGTTTAGGCTCTAATCAGCACAGAGAGAGACACTTGCAACAGGAGCTACAGCCAGCAAGAGGCCTATTTAGAAGACAGGCAGGACACAAAACGTCTTTTTTAAATAGGGCAAGGCAGCTTGCTAATGGGCAACAATTTGGCCTTGAGGTTTCAGCGTATGACAGCCATGTAAATGACAGTACCGCTGTAGCAATGGGAGAAGGAAATCAATACGACTGTCCGATCAGTGGGAACAATAAGAGGGAACAAATAGAGGACCACTGAGCAGTAAAACATTACACTGGGATTTATGTGGAGCAGAGCAGAAAGAAAGAGAAGGGAAAGATGTCAAAATTTCTTTCCTAAAAATAGCATGGGAGTCAATAAAAAGGCACCTCAGTAATGGAATAAGTGCAAGAAGACCTAGACGACGTTGGCAGCAAAGGTGAGGTGAATCTCACCAAAGCAAAAGCAAAAGTAATCACAAATTACTGCAGAGGTCTATTCTACCTAATAGCAACCTTGCCTTTTCTTTTGAGGTTTTTTTCTCGAGGCCCTTCATAGAGCATTTCTAGACTTTTTCACTCCTTCTCAGGGCCTTGCTTCTGATTTAGAAATATTTTCTCTTTAAGGAAAAGTAACCCTTAAATATATATAGTCGGGAAATATCCTTGCAGGGTATCTGACAGATACCTTTTCTTCTTTTCTGGATAATTCGTATATACCATGCCTATTGTCTGAGCTGATTAACACACTACAGTACACAAAGGTCCTCATGTCTTCAACATTGTTTAAGGTGAATAAAATTATAATGATATTTGTTAATATGAATTGCAAATAGGATTTTCCTCCCATACAGTTACCCTCTGTTTCTTCTTACTGGTTTCTTTAGACACTACAGAAAAGTGTATTGACTGCATCATGAAAGTTGTAGGTCCACTTTTTATGTCATTTATACCAGGTTTTCCAAACTTTTTTTTAAAAAGCTTCAAAAGCGTATGAGACAACTTATACAGAATTGCTACAATTATTCTTATTGTATAGAGAAATAAAAAGTAGGCTATATTTTTAATGTTTGATTACTGTTTCCTCATAGCACCTTGTGTGTTTTCTCACTTACATGAATGTACATGTTTACATAATGCAGTGACAAAAAATGTGAGGTTTTCATGGTCTAACCTTTTGATGTTTTATGAATGAGCTCAGCTCACAAAGAAACACCGACTTAGTGTTGTTCCTTATCCTTTACCATGAAGGCAGTAGAAGATTCCCCCCGCTCCCTCTTCCCCAAGGTATATTGCTACAGCTATGTCCAAATTTAAATGTCATAAGGTATTTGTCTTTCATCCATGTTATCTTTGTATTATCCCTTTTATAGTTAAGGGTGTCATCTAAAACCTGATTCTCTTCCATCATTTTATGTCTTTATTTTGGTAGAAACTTATTAGTATACTCTATCAGGACAAAACTTTGCACTATTTGATCACTACTTATTTGCATTTTTAATAGTCCCCATTAGACAGACTCTGACTAATTAGCCAGGCATCTGTAATAGAAAACTCCTGTTTCTTATTTTCAGAACTACGAAACTAATGGCTAAAACACTACTAGAACAATTAAGCAATAACAAAAATACTGTGTTAAGTTTGGCAATAGAGAAGCTGCCATAAATCACTGCAATAATGACTTGCAGATCAAAATGTTTAAGTAGACAAAAAAATTAACCTACACTCTCTTTTTGAGGTTTACAAAAAAGACATGTCCCAGATTAAAAAAAATAAATAAAAAAGAATAATAAGGAAAAAAAAACTCTATATAATGTATATAAAGGTTTGTTGGGTTTTGGTTTTGGTTTTTTTTGGTCTTTAAAATGTCGAAAACTGTCACTTTAAAGACTTAAAAAAAAAACAAAGAAAGATAACCCAAAATTTCAGCTATTAAATTTTCACTGAATTTACAGAATTTATAAATGTATGGATTAAATATCAGTAAAAAATAATTATATGTATGTTCTTTGCCTAATATTTTAAAACCTTGAAGTCCTTTATTCCTTTGATTTCAACAGACATTTGGTGCCTAAATCACTTCAAAGTCACTGGTCTTAGGACTGTGTTTCAGTTGCCCAAACACTGATCTCTTGCTTTAGATATTATAAATTATCTCCCTCCATCAGTCTATTGCTGCAAAATGGATTCAGGATTATCCATATTCAGGCAACTGATTTTTGCCCCAAGTTATTTCCATTCCCTTTCACAGCTTTGTTCAGCATTTGTTTTTATTTTTTCCATTACCCAGAATGACTGAAGTTGTAAAAACCGTTGTTTTTTTTTAAAATATCACTGTCTCTTTTTCTTCAACAAGTAGTGTATGTGATACATTAAATTGTCCAGCACAGTCTTTTGTAAATGTATCCACTCTGAGACATTACTTCAGTAAAAATATCATTGTAATGGAGGAATTCCATATGACAAATTGAGTGATTAAAAATGACAAGTAACCAAATGCCAAGTAACTTTGTTGGGAGTTTTCAAACTAATTTTTTTTTTTCCACTGGCATTTCAAAATTCTCAAACAGTGAAAAATTAACAAAAATAAAATAAACACTTCCTATTGAAAATTAACAGATGGTCTAGATTTCAAGTCAGTTTGGGAAAACATTAATGGTTGAAATGGGGCTTTATGGATATAAAGGGTTTTCCAAGGAGTAATTTCCATAGGAGTTTTAAAGTAACAAGGTAACACTGAAAAATGGCCTTTTTTGAAAGTCTTTAGAAAATAAATGTTTTTTTTAATTTTTCAGTCAAGCCCACATAAAAGGGTTGTTGAAATGTATTTTAATATATTTGTTCTTCCTTATTATCCTTGTGTTGTGTAAATTTAACTACCCCTACCAACAAATTCATGTATTTCATTTATAATATTAAAATTTAAATCAAAGTTTATACTTCTTGTTTTCATATTTTAGAAAATAAATTAAAGAAAATTAATATATCTTCTGCAAAAAAAAAAAAATAGAACAAAGTAGTATTTGATATAAATCTATAGGGATCTTTTAGTTTTTATTTTTAACTTCTACTAACTGAACTTGATTTACCCAAGCCATTAGATTTTTATACAATGATCATTGTAAAATTTAGTTCCTGAAAAGACATAATAGCTTCCTTTATTTATGTCCATTACTACTTTGATTTTAGTTAACATTGGAATGAAATTAGTAATATGCTTAAAGTTATGGAACTAAATAGTGACATATTTGTAAAAAAAAAATGGAACTACCTAATTACTTAGTGCTCAGAATATGTACATGTGTTTAAAAACGTGGTCCTATTATCTACATAAACATGTAATATTTTGAAATACCTTTTACTCTAGAAATAGTATCATCATATTAATGACATGACTGTATTAACTTATTATTAAAAAATACCTTAGAACTTTCTTTAATTTGTTTTGTTTTTCTTTCTTGGTCTCTTTGTAAATTACAAGATTTACAAAGAGAAATGAAAAATACTTTAAAGAAATTCAGATTTCAGGGTACACAATAATATAGCTAATCCCCTGATCTTCAGAAACTTTCCCTGCAGGATTGAACACAGCTCTAGCGAAAAGGAGGGAAATCTTTTGGTTTTGTTTGTAATTAAGAAAGACTTTTTTTTTTCCTGATCAACATGTAAAACTTTCTGCCCATTGTAAAAATCATACTAGACAGATGATACACTGCAGTCCTGATTTATAATTTTGTCTGCTACTCCAAGACTGCACCCTTGCATAGATATTGGTTTTTATACCCAGAACTTGCCTGTTGGTTCCTATCTTAGTCTGGCCCTTGTCTTTTCACACACTGTGCTCTTGATACATCTCTGTCCTGGCCTTCAGCATATAGTTATTCTGAGACTCCTTTTGGGCACCTCAACAGCAGCCTGAAGCAAACTTTGCCTGCCTGCATCAGCCACTGTGGCATTGAAATGAACATAAATGGGGATGTACTAAAGTAATTCTGAAGAGTAAGTAGAGCCAGAATTTGAGTTGGGTTTGGAGATGAAAGGCTGGTGAACTAGCACATTGTTCTTGGCCATTACACCGCCTGCTAGGAGACAATAACTTTCCCAAAACTTGCTTGACGCAGCCAAAAAACAATGACACAGAAGCAGTCATGTTTGTTTCTTATCAGCAGGGATCCTATTGCTGCAAGCTCCACAGTGTTTTGGACTCTAGCTCTACTCATCAAACCATTTCTCTTGCTCCACTTGCCAAGCAGCTTACAGAAGGCAATTAACTATTGCATAGGCATTTGACTGTAAACAATTATGGAACTCAGTGTCCTGTAGCTTGGAGGGGGGAAAAAAGCCTCCTACACTGGCTGAGATGATAATCAGTGACTTTGACAGTGGAAAACTCTGGCTCTGAAAGATGGATGAAGCTGTTTGAACAATTACCCCATCACCATATTCCACCACAAACAGGGAGATTATTTCTTTTACAGGGTCTGGCAGTTGATGAGATCCAAATGCCAGAAAAGAACTGGCACAGACTTTTCACTATTCAGCTTGACCACTGCAGTCTAAGCAAATGCAAAAAAACATGTCGTGCTGTGTGCTTTTTTGAAGCTGATGATGAGAGCTGAACCATGGTGGGAGGCAAGCAAATGAGCAATGTGGCATTATTCATATAGACCATGTGCTTGAATTCTATGACACGGTATACCAAGGATGTGATCCAGGCAGTTAAGCTTTGGGCAACATGGAAGCTTCATATTAAGAAACAGGAGTCTCAAAAAGCAGACCAGCAATCTGCAGAGTTTTGATAACAGCACAAAGTTTATGCTGATAGCTTTGCGGGGGAAAGTGATGATGCATCATTTGATCCAAGGTATTAAAGCAAAACTTAAAAATCTCTCCATTAAATGTCATTATGTCTTTTGACTCCACATTAGAGGTTCCTTTGTTGTGACAAGAAGTGGTCTCCTGAGTCAGGCCAGCTGCATTATTTGGTTTCTTTTAAAAACCTAATACCGTTTATTGTTACCAGATATGAATTTGTATAGGTATAGCTTACTGCATTTCAAAATGTTAATCTTATCACTTGGCCATAAATACCAATCTTTCACTTAAACTAGGTGACCAAGTGTAATCTCTGGGGAGAAAAGGAAACTATCATCATCTTGGTGGTGAATAAACTTATGTTGCTTTTACTTTTTACTTAGAAATCATAAATCAAGCCTTGATACTGGGTAGATGGTGTTATTCCTTCCTTCAGAAAAGTAAAGGAATCTAGAGATGATATTTCAGACTTTCATGTAGGTCAAGATTTACCTTTAACCCCTAAGTTTCCATGGTTAATATACTAATCTAATTTTTTTTTGTGAAAAAACACTTCCACAGGGTGATCCATCCCATCCTAAGATAGGTATGTACTTAAAACAGAACAAATCGTGCTTCTATCATTTATTCTCATCATCTATAAATGAATCTAAAAACAGATAAATAAATAAATAATAGAGAAGTGCCTAAACCTGGAGCAGGCAGATATCCTCCATAGTGATTAAGACAAAGTCCAGTGAGATCATTGAACAAGTAAAGATTGACACTGGGAACCTCTGGATTGGTAAAAAATTAAGACAATGCCAGTCCCTGAACAATATCTCAGGATGATATATTGACTTCTGACTTCAGCAACACTCTGCCATTTACTTCAGCGAGGAGAGGTTTTCTTGCAGAGCAGACTGAAACAGACCTTTTACACTAAATCTGTTAGACTCTAGGCAGATATGTACACCGAGTCTCCAAAGCTAGGAAGAAAGCTCTCTTTGGGATCAGAATCTGGGGTCATCTGGGAGTAGGGGGCAAGAATCAGCACAGGAAGGAGATCTGGGCAGAAGCAGGACACAATGTGGGGCAGAGGGGATGTGCCATGAAGTTAGTGACCCAAGCTGTGTGGGGAGGCACTCTGACCTTCAAAGGCCTTCCCCAATCTCTCTTGACTCCTGTCCTGTATATTACTGGGTGCCTGTGTCAGACACATCTGTGCCTATTGTGAAACATGTCCCTTCAGTGCCCCCTTCCTCTCCTGAGCCACCAAGTGTCTTCACAGATCCAGCCTTGCCTGTCACCCAACAAGGTAGTGACAAAACAAGTTCTTTGGGGGAAAATCCCTCTAAAACACTTTCCCAGGCTCCTGAAAAGTAGTCAGTAGTTGTGCCAGTATCTTTTCCCCCTCAGTGTGTGTGCTGTGTCACTAGGCAGATCATGAGCTAGATATGTATTGGCAAAAAAGACAGGAGGACTATTTCTGTACCCATAGGAATTGCCTGGTGCACTTAGCTGTGGCTGCCTCCAGCTTTATCCTGGAACCCAGCCCGGCAACTTGGGCTTGGCAGACTCAGCTTGGCAGGGTCAGGCTGTAGGAATACACTGATCCTGTGGGAAATCGCATCCCATGAGCTCCATGGCCGCCAGCTCCTTCTCCAACCACCACTAGAACACTTCCTGAAATCTCTCTCTTGAGCTATGCTTTAGCTCTTTTTGTGTACCCTAGCATGGTATCTCCTCAGATCTGCCAGGCTGGCCACCTCTGCAGGAATTGCTAGTAAAAAAAGCCTGCAAACAGTATAAACCATTCCTGCAGATGCACAGAAGGTCTCATAGAAGTATCTTCTGTATGTACTTAAGATAGTTAGGACAAATCTATATAGTATGAGGATCTTGCATGGACTGGAGTGATCACATAGCAGCATAGTTCAGCTGCATATGGGAATTAATCTTAACAGTTTATTTTATTTTTTTGCTTTAACAATTTTTAAAAAATTATTACAAATTCTTATTTTCCTTGTCAGTCTGTAATTTCTGAATGCATGCACTACCTATTAAAAAATTTTTTAAAAGTCCTAGCCATTTCAGAACCTGTTAGAGCAATGGTCAAGGTACACTTGCATAATGCCTATTGGTTTTAAGATGAACTTATCATTGTATGTTAGGAACAGACAGCATCAGCCTTCATCATCTCCTAGGCCAGGTATAAAGCTTTTAAGAATGTTCCAGCATGTTCATACCTCCCCTGCCAAATGACACCCACCCACACATCTGTGAATTTCTCCCAGCCCCAAACATATCAGGGTTAGCAAAGTGGTGGGACCTAAGCCTACATTTTACCATTCAATAATTATTTTCTATTCAAATTTTAATTATTAATTTCATTACTTTTATTAAAGAAAGTTTTATACATTGTATCACTACACTTTTATTAACCTATATGTAATTTAAATATATTTATGTGCATATTTACACATATATTTTATATACATATATATACAAATATTAATACACATATATGAAGTGTATCTATGTATAAATGATACGTGCATTGATGCATATTTGCATACACACACACATATATGTGTAAATGTATATATTTTTATAGATAAACAATTTCTGGTCAAAGGAAACGAGCAGCTAATCAAATGGTTCTCTGAGCTCCTGTGGGTGTGACATTTTCAGAAAATGTCAATTAGCCAACCACAGCGCATTATGAAAACACATGGGGGTATGATGTCAAAAGATGGCAGCCTCTATGTATGGACTCCCTCTCCATGTGGGCAGGAGCATCCTGCTCTGATGTACTTCTAGGGAAAGTGGAAGGGAGCACCCAGTCCTGCCAGCCAGTCACAAGGCAGTATGAAAACATGTGGATCAGGACTTTATCAAAAAAGGTGGCTCCCTGCCATAAAATGGGGGCTGAAGCAAAAGGGTGGAAAGGAGTGGAGTTAAGAGGTGATGTGACTGGAGGGTTGGGGGATACTTCTGGGGCAAGTGGGGTAAGTGGCTACTGGAAGGGTCAGTGCTTCTGCCCAAAACTGGGGACTAGATACTTGTCACTACCTATCTAGAATTAAAATTGTTCTTATAGTGCTGAAGGGCTCATGAGAGCTACCATCAAAACCAGGAGAGGTCTGATACATTTAGAGGCTAGGAAGAGGAAAGGTAGAGATTAAAAGAAAAAAAGGCTTGTTTCTTGATGAGAGATCTGCCAGGCAACAGAGAAAACTGCTAAAATGAGCTATAAAAGAGTAGGTTTTTCTGAAATCAGTAGCAGTTTAAGGAAAGTCTGAGATTTCTAGGTGAAAATAGTGAAAACTCTTGTGAAGAGAGAAAACCATCCTTTTTCAGAAGTTGGTAGGAAAATACCATTCTGATGTGCTTGGTTCTGTCTGATTGTGACTGAGGGGAGGATGAACTAAAAAATCCCATAATGCACTGAAAGTCTAATGAAGCAATAATAAAACCAGGAAGAAACATGCTGTCTTCATGAATCCTTTATTGTTTCACCTGATAACATTAAGTACCTGCCAATAGGATGTGAATCGGCATCCACAGCACTGGAAACCACAGTATCTCCTTCAAGTGCTTTCTGTTCAAAATGGAAGAGGTAGCATGCAGATCATCTTCAGAAAGCTGTAAATCTGTTAAAGCTGCTGCAGAATCTGTGCCTGGTATTTGGAGGTATTTCCTGGTTTGCATCACTTTGAATCCTTCGTCACTAGCTCCTAATTGATTGATCCCTGCAATCATGGTTACGCAATGGGAAGGTATCATTGTTGAAATATTGAAGCTTAGAGAAATACCATGTAAGTCTACACAGATATATAAAATTGAATCTATGGTTGCCTCCAAAATGCACTGCTCTTCCTAGTCCTGTGGTCAGAGCTTAACTGTTCGGAAACAATTTGCAATCAAACCAATCTTACCTACGTTGCTGTTTTTATTTGTGAAGTGGAACATTTCTGGAAATTATTCAATAGGCTGTTGTGGTTTGTTTTTTTTTTTTTTAGATAAACAAATGGGAAAGCAGAGAAGATATAAGAGAAAAGGAAATTAGGATTAGAAAAATGTGTTATCATAGATAAATGGCTCTCTGCTTTCTGAGTTTGTTGAAAACATGAAGGTCACAACCAATGTTCAGACAGGAAAGAACTAGGATAAATATAGGAATAGGACCTCATAGTAGGAAATGAATCAGAGTTTCTAAGATCATCATGGTTGGTTACTGAAAATGTAGTTGAACACATAGTTTAGACATTCAGGAGGAATGATTTTAGGACCATGAAGGAATGAATTTAGGACCATTTTAGGACCGTTTGGGAATGAATTTAAGAATTAAAGTTAGCTTCAATTCCTTTATCAAGTTCATATAACAAATTCTTGGAATAAATTCCTTGCTCAGATCCTGATCTTGGAGAAAATGACAGAGAACAGAATTACACTGACCTCAGTGAGCTGCATTTCTGCCCCAAGATCAGAAAATCAAAGTTACATATAGTGGATGGAAAATTCTATCTTAAGAGGCTGTGATGAATTGAAGGAGAAAATGAGAATCAGTAGTAGCTCATCAGCAGAATATGGGATCCAATAGGATGTTATGTTGCAGAGGACCAATGTGATACTTAAACACATAAATGAAAATATATCAAACATGAGAAAGGAATCTTTTTATTAGTTTGCACTTGACATTGATATGACCATTATCCAGTCATGTCCAGTCTTGGTACCTGCAGCTGAGAAAAGATACTGAAAAAGACTGTAAAGTGTTCAGAAAAGTTCATAGGAATTGTTACAGAAAACACTGTGCAATGAAGTACTCCATGCTCTATTTAATTTTTCAAAAGGAAGATAAAGGCGTAACTAGACATGGACTATAAATATCACTGAAGGAATAAAAATGTGATAATAGAAGTTTCTTCAATCGTAGAAGGAAAAAATCCAGTGTTCAGGAATTGAAACTTAGCAAATTGTTTCTGCAAAGAAATACCAAATTTTAGCAAAAATTATAGAAAACAGTAAAATGACTGATCAAGAGCTGTAGTAAGTTTTTGATCACCTGGTATTTTAAAATAAGGAAATAAAGCCTTTTTTTGTTTACAAAATGTACTGTACAAGCATAGATCCTAAATAAAACTGGAATTTCTTGATGGAAATCATGTGTTAATCTGGAGTACAGTTAAAAGTTCAAATGCAATTAACTTATTTTAATCAACTGGAAATTGGGCATTTTGTGTAAGATGGTTATGTAAAAAAAATTTTCTGCTTATTCAGTAGAGAAGGACTAACTTGTTCACATGGCTTTTCACTCCACTTGCCTTAGAGATGGATCATAGACGGGATGAATGATCCTCTGAATGTATCTGTTTCCATTAGTTGTACAGGGAGGGTAAGGGTAAGATTTGTCTGAACAAGGAGGGATATTTACAGTTGGACTTATCCTTAGTACATCTTGTAGTTGAAAAACAGAAATTGGTATTTCTAGGGCATAACTCAGCTCATCCTAAGGTGGACTTCAAAGTACCCCAAATCATTTGGGAATGATTTCTTGGCTTGGATTGGATTGGAACTGTGATTATCCCATGTGCAGATGTTGTTTTGTCCTTTGAAGTTGTATGAGAGGAATCCCATCTTAAATTAATATAATTATTTTTCATGGCTTTTAGGCTAACAGGAAATTATATGAATAATTAAGCATTCAGGTATCAAAATGGTAGACAATTTTACAATATCTGTGAAGATTTCTAGCTGGAAATCTTGGTCTCTTTGACTTATTTAAATTTTGCTAAATATCTAACATTTTCGTACAGCAGTTCCATTTTGTCATTGGGTGGAGCTTTGTTTTAAAGGACCAGGTCATGACTTTGTGTTGTATTACTTTATAGTAGGCCATGTCAATTCTATCCAGAAAGCTTTATGTGTCTGAGGTCTGACTTGTAGACACCTCATTATCATCTTCTTAATTTAAAGATGCAAAAATCCCATAGGTAAGGTGAGACTTAGCATGGACGAAAGGTAGGAAATCAGGAAACTTAGTAAAGATTCAGCAATCATGTTACTGTCTTCTGTTTTATATTCTGTTACCCTAAAAGATGCCTTTGGTACCATAAATTATATACCTATTTTGACTAAAAGGAACCGCATGATGAGTTGTGAGGCTTATAAAAATCTAGTCAACATTAGAGGAAGTGTCTGAATGATAGACAGAGAGACAAAGTATAATCTCTGTGATTCCGTGATGAAACATACACTGAGGCTTAACCTAATCCCTGAAGGAATGACAGCAAAAATAAGGTGAAAGACCAATTAGCCTTCTTCCATACTAATCTTGGTTAGAGCAGCTTATTCTTTTTTTTATACTTGTAGAGACATTCCAAGCACTGTGGAAAATCAAAATTGTACTGGCCATACCTTTTCTTCAGAATAATTTTAGTGATATGAGTCCTAGCTGCCTGCAGGTTTGTCACATGCCAGAGTTGAAAGATTTCTGATCCCACTGTAAGATTTGGTAGTGGTAAATTAAGAGAATAGGCAGGCATGAAAATTAAGCCTGGATTGAATGTTTTTAAGTTGATTTTATACAAAATAAGTGAAAGGATGTAAATATGCCTGTAACTAAGCTTTTCAATGATAAAGGACAAAGGAAATTAGGCAGAGAAATCAGTTGCATGGAACAGATCCAGAACATGAATATAAATAAGGCCTGTATATTTTCCTTTTCCAACATAGGAAACTGCTGAAAAGTTCTACCTCAAGCAAAAGTTAAACTCAAGTAAAATATATTTAACTCGGTAGACTATGATGAATGAAAACAGATAACAGAAAAAAACAGTAAGAAAAGAAGAACTGCTAATAAGCTATGGAAATGAAAAAAAATATAGATACAGCAAAATTGTGTCTGACATCAAAAGAGTAATAAAAGAAGTATTCTTGAAGTTATTCAAGACTCATTGGCAAAAACCAATATATATGAAGCGAAAAATACAAGGATTAAGAAAAAAAGTTATCAAGCTTTAGTAGTAAATATATACGTTGGTTTTCAAGCAAAATTAAAATATTCAAGAAGCACTGAGGAAAAGGAGTAGAAGAAATATAAGACCAGAATTGTTCAAATATATTTTACCAATTTAACTCATCTCTGTGGAGATATCACTGTTGCCTCACTTCAAAAATAATAAAATGGCAGAGGGTAAAAACCTTACCAACAAAGCAAAAACCACTTCAAAAAATTCCAGGTGTCATCTGGATGTACAAAAATGTGGGGAAAAGAGAACAATGAATGATATGTATCTGAATCTTCAAAAATTTGTGATGGATTTTGTCATGGCTTGAGCTGGCAGGCTGTGATTGACAAGAGGTATGACAGAAGTAATTTTAATATGAGTGGTTTGATTATTTGTCAGTAGAAATCCATAAAAGAGCTTGTAATATTTATGTCATCTCTTGAAGTCTGACAGCCATCTTTTTTTAACTATATATTTATTAGGTACTATGAAACTTGCCATGAAACTATATCTAAAAAACCCCTGTTTTAAACAGAAAAGTTAATTAACAATGTGTCTTCGGAAGCTTGTCATTCAGAGTTTCAACTTCTACATTGTTTGATGAGAAGCAGTCATCTACATAGCATTCTTCTTAATCTTTTGCATGTGTTAAATGCTGACGAAATAAAAAAGTTGAAATTTCCTTGGTCAAACAATACAATATATTTCAGTTATTAAATGCATCTAAATGAATTATGTTGTCATGACTCTATAATCCATTATTCTTCATAGGTCAAAATAAATAGGACCTAACATGGCATTTCTTTTTTTGTGAGAAGAACCGATACATCATGGCATTCATGTGAACACAAGAACGTGTTCACAAGACCAAGCAAATGCAGCATTCGAACAACAATGCCTGTAGGAAACAAAATAATGTTACAGAACTGTATTGTTTAGAGTTTGGAGTAAAACATACTGTAAGAACTGGCATTTTTATCATAAAATATGGTAAAATACTTTCTTATGAAAAATTTCATATAACCAGGATATTTGAGAGGAAATTTTTCAGCTGGGGCAGTTAATTATTCTGTCTTCAAACAATAAATCAATATGATTTTTGGAAGTGAAAAGAAAATAGAAAAATCATGCCACATTAAAACAGATGCTTAAGACAGAGAGAACAATTCACCTCTCAAAATGTGTATCTCAGTCATTAATTTTACTTAAAGACTGTTAAACCTCCAGCTGGGTGAAGACTGTTGAATTAACTACTCCTATGATCTTCTGATTTTTGGCAGTAAATCTATTAAATATATTTTCAAAATTTAAAATTAAATTATGGAAACTGTTACACTCACAAGGAAACTCGTGAAACAAGCTATTTTGAAAAGCATTTTGTTGTATGCCATTGGTGCTTGGCAGATAATACTCAGCCCTTGAAAAAGTTCTACATTTACTTGTGATACCAAAGTAGTGTGAAGAGGGTGTCTTTTGGCTGCCCTGAGCTTACTAATGCAGAAAAACTAAAGATCTTAGAAATTTTTTTAATGAAAAGTATATGCTGAAAAATTCTTACAGATTTTCTTCTTAAGCTTTCAACAACAAATTTAAGTTCATATCATAGAATCATAAGATGACCTTCAAAGGTCATCTAGTCCAACCCCCCTGCAGTCACAGGGACACCTCCAACTAGACCAGGTTGCCCAGGGCCTCGTCGAGCCTCACCTTGAATGTCTACAGGGAAGGGGCCTCAGCCACCTCCCTTGGCAACTTGTTCCAGTGCTCCACCACCCTCATTGGAAAGAACTTTATAGATTTGAAGTGCACAGAAATTTCAAAACCTTAAGACACAGTTTACTATCCTGCTTAACTGGCACTTAAATTATCAGTCTTGAAGGTAAAATTCCATGAAGCAAATTTAGTCGGTGTTAGACTTGTTCAGAGCTTCCCAAAATCCACATCTGAAGACAGCCTCCCTTGCAAGGCTCACTGTGATTGTTCAATAGAACAGCAAAAAATCAGACATCTGCGAGAATTTTAACATGCTTTGGTGTTTGCCTCTGTTTTTCACAGTAACTGCCACCAGAGCAGTCACAGAATCGAGAAGGCAGTGAGAACATTAGCACAGATAGGATACCCAGATCAGTCACTGAGATATCCCATTATGTGGATACCACAAAATGGATGAAATTATGATCTAAATGGCAGCTGTGTATAGGATTGCTGGCACTGGTAGGAATGGACTGGTGTGGAACCACAGAGTAGAACTGTGGAATAAGTTATGAGAGACTTCTTGTACCTTGCTCCAACACTGGCTCAAATCCAAACTAACTTAGATCAAGTTGCTTATCATCTTGTCTGGCAAAGTTTTGAATATTTACAAGGATGGAGATTCCAAAACCTCTTTGAGGTTTCAGTAAGAAACTAATAGGAAAAAAAAAAAAAGTTAGAAGAAAATTAATAGAAAAAAGTGCATAGTGAAAAGGAAGGCCATTAGAACCAAATTGGAAAGTGTATAAAGAGAAGAGGTATATCCAGCCTCAGTGTGTCATTGGTCCTAGGATACATAAATGGTTACAGTAGATCTTGATCCCACTATGATCCTTGGTTTAATATGCTATTTTATTTGAATTTAAGTATAAAAAAAACAGAGGTTCACTCCCCAGAGTAAACCTATCAGTTTTGTCTCACTATATGCATGCTCTGTAATCAAAAAGGGTAAGTGTTTTGAAAAGAGCATTTATAATGGTGTACTGTGTCTGGCAGGAATGGCATTTAACTTCCTTTGCAGGAATCTGGATGATGCCATGTTTTGGATTTGTGACCAAAACAGTCTTGATAATGCACCAATGATTTGTATATTGATGAACAGTGCTTAAACAGAATCAAGGCTCTCTAGCAGGGATGGGAAGGAGACACAGGCAGAACATCTGATCTGAATTGACCAAAGAGATATTCCATACCATGCAATTTCATGCTCCACAATTAAAAATTAAATTGAGGAGGAATGTGTCTTCCAACGTACTTATTGCTCAGAGACTGTCAGCCTGAATTCTCCATGAGTTTTATTACTCTCTTCATATATTATTTCTTTTCCTTCACTCACACTCAAATACCTTAATTATGTTTAAGATCTCAAACACAGACATACTTTATTATATTCATACATGTATTATCTGAGTTTAAACATTTTGTTCCTTGTGTCTAAGTCTTGCGCGGTAATTCCTTTACAGAAGAAAAAGTGAAGACCTGGTGTTATATATGAAACAGACAGGTAGTGTTTCACTCAAAGGAACACCTCCTCTAATGATTATAATTTATAAAACAAAATGTCCTGAGTATGACACTAGTCAATTTAGTCTGATATAAAACAGGGCTTATGTTTTCTTTCATTTATATTTTTATGATACGTAATGTCTTTATAATTTCCACCACTCACATCAAAGCTGCCAACTGCTGAGTGTCTAAATAAGTAGCATGTGAAGAAAATGAATGAATTGCTAAATGTCCCATTATGTCCACAGAGAATACCCATGCATTTGGATTCAGGAATCTTAAAATTGAGACAACAAATGAATGGTTTTCACTCCAGTGGAGTGAGGATTTTGGCAGTGGCAATTCTATTGTGCTCTGTCTCAGAATAGAAAGCAAAAACAAGAGTGAGGAATGAATGAAATACCAAACCTATACAAACCTACTACAATACCTCAACACCAGGGCTGTCTTACAATTACTTCAAGAGAAAGAGCGAAAATTAATTCTGGTAAAACCTGATGCATCTAGAGGTGAGTTATGTAAAAGGTCTGGAATAATTTGGGATATATAAGGGTGCAGATAGGAGTGGTGAGAAAGGAAAATGAGCATTTTTATGATTTCTAATTTCTCAGACTGGAATGTTTATCTGTTAATATGTACCCGCATAGCTAAATTTCTAGGCACTTAAGCAATAACTGTTAAATAAAATAAGGCCCAGAAGGACTCTCGAGCATGTCTGACTATATTAGTGAGCTATAAGGACTGTCTCTGGTCCAGTTTTTGTCATAACATATTGGCTGACACATTGAAAACACCTGGGGACATTTTAGGAGTTAGAACTACCCACTCGCAATAAGTACTCCAAGTGCACTCACCATTTTTGGAAGCTTAGAGAATTCACCAGCATAGACCCAAATATATTTTGCTGCTTGACCCTAGTGACCAGAAATGTTCCTGGTCCCATTTAATTTCTCAGTATAGATATATCCTTAATGATTGTCATAAATTAGCTGCTAAGAATAAAGTAAAATTGCCTAGACATAATTATCTAGTGTCGTTTGAGATGCCCTTGGGTGTCCCTTTTGGTTGCCACTCCAAAAGAACAGAAGGATTTTACCCAAATATAAATTGTATCACATCTGCCAGCCCCACACAAATCTTTATATACACTGCAGCAGCTCAAATGAAATTATAGACTCAGATGTGTAGTTAGCTAGACTGAGCATTAAGGGTGGATTTCAGCTCCAGATTCAGAAGCCTACATATGGTAATGGTGATAAATTGGTTCTCATTGCAGTCAATGGAAATTCAATCAATGCACTGAAAAATCTAGAAAGCCACTTGGCTGAAAAAAATAAAGTGTAACTGTCTATTTTAGAATAAGGTGTTCATGTTAACCATAACTTGACTTAATCCCTTTGACTGTAATGGGATCTCAGATAGTCAACTTATATATGAAGCCTGAAATGCAGACACCTACCTTTAAGTGATGGAATTTGATGTGGCTAACAACACCATCTTGGCTCACCCTGTAATGCTGTCAGCATTAATCAAGGGCCAAACAAGTAGTACAATAAATACTTTGTCTATCAGGAAAACATCACCAGAACTTCACAAATAGGGAAACCTGACTTACCCAGACTCTCAAAACTGTCTCATCTTATGCTTTCTAGGTTCAAACGACTTTCCTCCTTATGAGAAAAAGTCAACATTGAGCTGTCAAACTGTGATTGAAATGATTTAGTCCAGTTATCAACATTGAGATGAATGCTACCAAAAACAGGCAAGAGGAAAGAACTGCTTTTTCTCCTAGGACATAAGTAAGTGAATATCTTGCCAAAAAACCTGGGGAAAATCCCTGAACATATTATATTATAGTAAGTAGCTATCCATGGGTGAAAACAAATCAAGTCTTAAATTCATGAAGTAAAACCAGGATGTCATGTTGTGTTAGAATACTTGGAGTTATTATGTCTTATACAGTGTATCTTAATGTGAATTGACACAGGAAAACAGTCATTGATTTATGTCACTAATTTTAGGACATTATATTTTTAGGTTTTTCTGTTGCTCTTGTTTTTACTATTATTGTTACTGTTATTGTTATATTATCCTTGATCTATTGCTACCTTTTTTCATACCAAGATTTGACAGGTGGATAATGAATATTGTCTATTGTGCCATTACTATGATTAGAAGTGGATAGCATTTGTTCTGCTATTGACTCATTTCTTCTATTGACAAGCTAATTCTGAATTTTTTTTTAGCTTATCAAGATCTATTGTCAGCTGAAGTGTGTGTGTCTTGTGGTTAGCAAGCCAATCTTTTACCAAAACTGTAAGATCTACCCCATCAGTCAATGCATATGTTACTTTTTTTTTTTTCTATGCAATTATTTACGTTTATTACGGTAGCCTTCTAAGACACCAGTTGTAATCAAGAATGACTGACCCCTGTATAAAGAAAACATCTTGCAATAATCATGTCATCCTACTCAAGGTGTACTCAAGGTGTACTCAAGGCGAAGACCCTCACTATATGAACATTCTTAGCTGCCTGAAAATTAGCTAACCTTCTAGGTTCCCTCAAGAGTGGATACAGGGAGCATTTCTTCCCACTTGTAACAATTATATCTTTTTCTGATGTGACCTAACATCTATGTCTTGGCAATAAATGCAGAAAAAAGCCTGTATAAGCTTTCAGAGGTTGGAAAGGACCACAAGTGACCATCTTGTCCCAATTTTTGTTCAAAATTGAGTCATATCAGGTTGATTAGGGATTCTGCAAAACTCTTTGAGGATGAGGACTACACAACCTCGCTGCACAACCTGTTTGGCTGATTGGAACAGGCAGAGTTAGCTAATTCCTATACCAAACAACCCAACCACCAACCATATTAAGGATATGTAAAGGAGTAACAGTCAATTTAGGATTTAAAGTCCAGCCTCAAGAATACTGACAGTGTCGTATAGTATGGTAAATATGTAGGAGGTATCACTTTACATCTGTACTTAAATATGCTATTCTAAATATGTTATTTCTAAAATTAAGATATTTTAGCAAATCATTCAAGGTTCTTTGGTCTTTTTTTCAGTATTGTGTCTGCTAACATAGGATATACTACTGCTGAAGTTCCAGCTTCTCTGTAAAGCCCATTTAGGGGAAAAAAAAAAGTCTTATTAAAGTACATACTAAAATATATAGTAAGCCTAGAGTTTTCAGTTTACAGGGCAAATTATTGTCCCTGTACATGAGAAAGTAACCTCCAGTGGGCAATAATGCCTGAAGCTGAATTATATCCACTTTTTCATCCCATAAGTCAATAGCTTTCCACTATAAACATCAGCTCTAGTCAATATGATATGCTGCATACTGATATATTGACTAATGGTACTATTAAAAGCTCACAAAATGTCAGCAGCTGGGAATTTCTCATGCATATACTTCTGCATTTCAGTAAATAAGGGTGCTCTGTGTAACTTATAAATCCATGTCCAGTTGGTAACAGTCTTTTGTAATGCTCCCCTTTTTGTATCCTAAAGGATGCAAAAGTTCTCCCATGTCTCCCCTCCCCCAATTTTTGGGGCTTCTTTGTGTAAAATAGATTTCCTCCTTCTGTAAAAGAAACCATCCAGAAAATTCCCTATTGCAAGGTAACCATAACAGGTAATATATAATTATTCTTTTCCTTCTTCATATAAAATGTGCTGTAGAGTGAAGTTTTTCTTTTTTTTTTCTTTCACAGTGAAAACACCAACTCATATCTCCTTTGCTGACAGATTGTCTCTGAAGAATGAATTTAGATGGCAGGTAAATGAAAAGTAACCAAAGTGTTCAAGATGTGGTTATTTAAGCAATAATGATCAAGGCCAAAGGTAACTCCCAGGGATAAGTGAAGAGCTGGGAGGAGCCTGATGGGCTGGAGAACACCTAGATAGCATTATCACCAACCAGTCATTAATTCTAAATAGATGCCGTATGTCAAGGTGGTCTCTTCTGTCTAAGGCAGAACAGGAATAAAATAGCTCTTCTTTATGGTCAAATCATTTATGTTTAGTTTGCTCTGAACATTTCCAGAGAAGTAAAATATACTGGAAATTTTTTTCTGGTTAACTGGTTGGTTTTTTTAAAGGTTTAATAAACTAAGAAAAAGGTATAGGTGCATAGAGGCCAATTGAATGACAAGAGAATTCACATACATATGTGGATCAGGGTTTCCAGCTCTTTTGGCACGTGAGTGTCTTATTTGTACCTACCATTGTATTATCAGCATGCGTAAATTAGGAATGAAAATGTACATGCATTTGTGAACCTGGTCTGACGTGCCTGACAGTTTGTCAATCACTACTTCAACGTCTTGCAGTCTTGTTAGTCAGACAGATCATTTGAATTTCGGTCAGCTATACAGATGTCACTACTCATCCCACTCGTGACTGCTCACCATGTGTGCCATATGATATCATGGGTTGACAGTCTGAAAAATCCTTCAGGATTAAGAACTGCAACCAAAAGAATAGTAACATTGGTTTCTGTTATTAACCAGATGTGTTTTTCAGGAGAAATAACTAAAATTTGTAAACAAATAATGTCATTCTTCTGAAAAAAAATAGTTAATTTCTCATTTTTTAGAATGTATTTGCATTCTCCAAATATTTCTATAAGAGGTTGGAAAACTATTCCGTGTGAGTTTTCAGCTCTGTCACTTTTCCTGCAAACAGGTAATTTTTTCCCTTTCATGGAAAACATCTCTTTTTAATAGCATTTGTTTATTAGACTACAAGATTTTCATACAGGCTTAGGACCTAAGAGTATGAACCATTTCAGAAACCTACATACACCATGTCTGTTCTGACAAACCTGTGTTAGAAGAACTTTATCCTGTACTTCTTGTGCATTGACAAATTAACTTCAACAGACACCCAAGAGGGAATAGCAGTTCACCACAAAAGATTTAAATTGGATGATCAGTGTCTTGGAATGTTTAACAGAAATAGCAGCAGTCAGGAAAAAAGGGTTTATCCCTATGACACATTCAGCATTTTTGACACCGCATTTTCTGAGTATGATTCAGCATAGGAATGCATAACCATGGAGGATTTGGGGAAATATCATCCATTTTAAGTACTCTGCTGGCAGAGAATAATGAAAAGGTGAAGAATATGAACGATATAAACCCTGCTACCTGACCTGCAGACTTTTTCTAAATTCAAATTATTTTGGGTTTAGCTGAACAATTTTTAATCTTTAATATTTGATTTTTTGTTTTGATTTGAAATGTACATTTTTCCTTTTTGAAAAGTTTTTTTTTTTTTATGAAAAGACAAGCATCTCAATCTCTTTTAAAATACATATTACTTATAAATCCAGTTTTCTATCAAAAAGAGATTAGACAGAATTTTTTCGATCTAACCTGTAAATAGCCATGATGTATCTTGATGCATTTAACTTCACTTTATTAGTTGAGAAAATACGTATAATGATAATTATTTCAATTCTCATAGGAGCTGTGAGTATGAATGGACATTGTATAAGTGCTCTAAGATGTGAAATGACAGATAACGGATATGTCCAAAGTATGCTTGCTTTGGGTTATACCTGCCAGAGGCAAATGCAGCTATGGGAATTATTATACACAATATCTCATTTTGGTATCAAACTTTTCTTATCAGCATGGTTTATAAAATAATTATCATAGACTTTAATTTTATTACCCAAGAAATATATTAAAAATGTAGATCTTTTATAATTCCTTCAATTAACAGTAGACACTTCTTGATTACTTTCTAATTAAATCATTTCACTCCAAGACTTGGTAATTACAACAAGAAGTTATTAAAATTAGAAAACATTTGCTAACTCAGTACTTTTGATTATTAAGCCTTTATCACTTAATATCGCCAAACATTCTATGAAGATATATGAGGTTGGAAACTGATTTTAATGTATTCAGCTATGATAATTAACCACAGGTGTTCTAAACAATGCAATGCTTCTTTCCTGTCACCTACTTTCCTATGAAATCTGTTGTTCCTGTCATTGAATGAATTTTTCATCTTATTAAGGTATCTTTATATCAACAATATATTATCGTTCTTATTACAAGGAAGAATACTCTTGATTCTACTGTATTCATCTAGAAGAAATAGAAATAAATAGTATAATCTATATTAATGGGTTGATATATGGGAAAAGATACTTTCTATGTATTTACAGAGTATGTAAGTATGGCGTCTCCATGCATGTACACGAAAAGGAGTCAAGTAGAATCAACAATGTGCTTAATAACAATAAGAGAGAATTTTGGTCAAGGACAGTATGACAGAAAATTCTGTATTGATGTAGGAGTACTGTGTAGTGTTCAGTATGCTCAGAGAACAGAAGGGTCAGCAGTTTTCCAAAACTTCACAGTAGAAAGAAAGGAAAAGGAAGCGGACCTATAAAATAAACTGCTGCCATGCAATTTAAAAATCTCTTGACTTGGGTTGAAGAGCTGAGGTGGCCTGTTTCAAAGGGGAATCTCCACTAGCAAATGCAGTGAGATTTTGGCTGCCAACAATTGATAACATTTCCTCCTGGAAACAGAGAAGCCACATTAACATCTTGGGTATTTAAGGCTACTGTCACCTTTCTAGATAAATTCTACTCAACCAGAATTTTCATTGAGACGATTCTTATTTTGACCATCACTTAAGTTGTTTTCAATTAGATACACACGCTCTCAAGCTGGTTTTCTGATGGAAATTTTATATAAAGGAGTCAGACGCAAAAAGAGACATAGACTTGGATTAATCCTGGTAATTTGTGAAGCATCTGAGGGCTTTTAAGTTGGAATATAGTACCCTTCAGCTCCCTGTCTAGTCAATGAAGAGAGATAAGTCCCTTCACCAGTTAATTGAGATCAGAGAAAGGCTGAATTAACCTCTGGAGAAATTATGCTCATGCTTTTAACATCATGGAGCATTTTGTATGATTATAACCAATCAGGTGCTTAGGGAACAATGAATCTAGGCCTTTGAGAATGTGCTCTTCAGTGTATTTTGAGTGATTATAACAAATCAGGTGCTAAGGGAACAGTGAACCTAGGCCTTTGTAAGTGTGTTCCTCAGTGTTTATTTAGGCAGTCTGGACAGGTCCTTCATTTTTACAGCTTTTATTTTATTTTTATTTTTCCACCTGTGGACAATGAAAACTATGATCTGTTCTTGTTAAGAATGAAGAAACCTGCAGGATCTAAGACAGCTCATACTCCTTTTCTGTCATCCATCTTCTGATAAAGAAAACAGTCCCAGAAATTAAGGAACACCAAATTTGGAAAGAGCCATTTAAAAAAAAAAAGTTTGAAGTGAGAAATGTATAGATACATTTGTTTGCTAGAATTTTGATACAAACCTCTGAGTGAATACAATCTAAATCAACTTACCTTTTTAAAACTATCTGAGATTCTTAGTTATTGATTTAACTTCCTGACATTCAGAGAGTGTCAGCAAGTATCATCTGCCTTTTTTTACGGATCTCAACAAAGAGTCCTAAGGTTTACTTACTGTGTATAATTTTAAGAACAGTAAGTTAAAAGTGATATGCAAATGCAAAAGCACTACCATTACTGTTTATGTCTAATACTTTGCAAGCTTGCCAGATGTCTTTACTAATTTATTTATTTATTTAATAGGAAATATTAGTAAAGAAAGTAAATGAAAACTGGCATGATCGTTCATTTCTATGACAGATTTCACATTACTTCATCTGATGATCAGAATACCTCAATGACCTGACCATTACACATTGTCCTTATGATGCCTGTTTTCCGACAGTCATCTGTACAGTCTGACCTATCTATTTCTGGATTCTTCTACCCCTGCAATATGAATCTTCAAATATGGTTGAGTAGTCTTTTGTTTATTGTCCAGTATTAATTCCAGATCATTTATAAGCTCTGCATTTATAAGTTCTGCAGCACAGTTTTGATCACTTCAGCAGACCTATGTGTTACTCTGGCTGAGGAAGTGACTGTATCTTTCTGACAGATACTCATGAGAACCCACAGAAATTTAAGTACTGTTTTTGCTTACTTGTGCTGCTCACATCAGCAGCAATCTTGCCCTAAGGAATAAAACAATAAAAATCTGAAAATGTGAAAACTTTAAGACAAAACATTCTATATGAACTTTCTTTTATCTTTTTTCTCTCCAAAACATCTGATTTGCATGCATTTTGTATTTTCTTCATTATGAAGAAATGCAGAGCTTCCCCTGCCCCTTCTTCTCTACCCCCTCCCACCACACCCTCCACCTCCATGGTTTAGGAGTGACCGGTAACAGCAAGTATTGACAAACAAAAATGCCAATGAATAAATTTCTTGTTTGCACTTCTCTGAGCACAGGACATGGAACTAAATCCTTTGGGTTTTTTAACCAAAATATTGCTGAATTTACAAGACGAACTTTTCCTGTTCTGACATCATTTAGCTGCTTTATGTTTGTGCACTTGATAGCTGAAAGTTCAGAAGACATTTGATATTCCTTAGGGTAACTATGGACTCCTACTTGAAGATGAACCCTTGCTTGCCTATGTCAGCATCTAGGACATCCCCTTCTTTTCCTCTTAGCTGAGTTTTGTTGTGGGAGACAGAGTTGGACAACTACCCATATACACAAATTGCACCATGTTAGCCTTGTTTCTAAGATAAAAATGCTCTTAAAAGTCAAAAATGTAGACTAAGTTCCTCATTTTCTCCCTCCTGTAACAGTCTCTTGTTTAAAACTGTCAAAACCCTGCTGAGTTGCACTTAATGCCTCTCACCTGTCTATAAAATCCCTGCCCTGCTCACAAGTCTTTTGCAGCCAGATGCTCCCTTGCGTGATTATTGGAGCTGATAGGAAATTTTTCAGCATTTGTTGTCATTGCTGTCAGAAAAGACTGATTCATTGAAATGAAAACTTTTTGCAGGAACTCAGCATATTTAGTGAATCTTAGCTATGTCAGGAAAGAGTCCCATCTGCCCCATAAAATTCAATATCCCAATAATAGTAGGAGACTAGCTTCAAATTCCCACTCTGGTTATTTCCCAGAAAAGACTGTTTCTTCCATGTCAGACTTTATGGGGGTGAGACTTTATGCACAATATTCTGCATGGTTAGAGCCTGCTTAGCTGATTGTGCTTTAGAAACTGAAAATATTTGTCAGCTAGGATGTTTAGTTGCTTCATATCCAGCTCTTGTCACAAGTGGCCCTCAGAATCTTTTATATTTTGCCATTGTTCTGATATGACATACTAAAAAAAGGAACATTAAATAAAATTGTGGGCTAGATCCTGACCTCAGGCAATACCTTAAACAACATCTGTAAAATCAATAGAATTTCCCCAAATTTGCATGAGTGTGATTGACAACAGATCTCACCCTCTTATCTCTCCATGTATCATCATTCTCAGTGCCCATCAGGTGCTAGTGCCACCACACTGCTACTGGGCTAGGTCATTGGGGTGAAATTAATTTCTTCATGATTAATTACATGATCCCTACTAAAATACAGTCTTCTGAAAAAGGAACAAAGCTTCCTTTCAGAACCACAGATCACAGCTGTGGTACTGTGGCCTCCAGACTTTTATCAGTCTGAATTACTTGATACAATTTAATTAGTCCAATCAAAAGACCCAACATTCTTATAACTCTGCTCAGGAAAGAGAAGAAAAAAAATCAGTACTTTGTTTACTTACAATGTTACTCCTGACGCGTGAAGACACACCAAAATAACTGCTGTTTATTTTACAAAATGGAAAAAATATTGAACGCCCTCTGGTCATAGAAGCCATTTTCTTTTGGGATTACAAGTGCAGAGATGAATTAGGTACACTTAGGATCAATATCTGTTTCTCTTCTCGGCTCAAGATGGGATTTGTCAAAATTCGAGAGCAGCTTCTATTGAGTGTCAGCTACAAATCCTTCCAGTACTGAGTCATATACTCATTGAAAGTTGAAATATAAATGGCAAAGGGCTTTTTCAGCTACAATATCCGAGGTCAGAATGGTAGATCACCTTTCTTCCTTCTTTTTAATGAGATTTGGTTTGATGAAGTGACCTTGCAGGTCTGGAATCTAAGGACGCAAAGGGTCTTTACAAGCTCTAGCTATGTCATGTTCTGTGTAGCACAGATCTGGGAAGCAAAAAACACCACACAGTATAATGGAGGTTTCAAGACTTGGTCATTAATGTTGATAAGTGAAAGATACAGCACATGCTGAGAAGATTTTAATTGAATCTTGAATGTGGTCTGAAAGGGGAGGAATTAGCTATGGCTACCAGGTTTCAGCATGGTCAACAAACGTTAATCAGCTGTGTGCCATCCCTAAACATTGTATATGAAAAATGAGGTTTTGTTGCACCCTCATGCAGTGTTGAGAATGTTGAAGTCTATGGGAATATCCTCATCTTAAGGGAAGTCCACAGTCCAGAAATCCAGGAATCTTGAAAGCAGATCGTGCTCCATCACTTATCTGGCAACTGAAGCAACCTCTGAAGATAAAACTGGGTGGAGAGTCAAAGAGATATGTTCTTCGAGATTGGATTTAACTATGTAGTTTTGAAAAAAAATCTTTTCTATAAAAATGAAACACTCCCAGATTCCAGCTTATCACAGAAGTTAGATCTTGGCATGTGGCTTTTTTGCCAGGTTAAAAGCATTAAATCCAAGTAAGTTCCATCTAGAACCAAGATTTAAAAAATAAAAATAAAAATTACTCAATTCATTAGCAGTTTGAAAGGCTTACAATTTATTTTACTTTTTTGGGGGGTTGCATGCTCAGTACTGGCTTTCTAAGAATGTCTTCTGGCTTCAAGTATCTTAGTTTGAGGACAGTTAGGTGCTATAGTGAGAGTGAATGTGCAAAGGAATAGGTCATTACATAGACAGATAGATGATCAGTTTTTTAAGGGCACATGTGACCATCAGGTTATGTAGTCTGATGTTTTGTGTAATAACAGCATAAAAATCTACAGGGGAAGACAGAGAAAGATGCAGTCCTGTAGAGCACTTTACAAGATTGAAGCAAATGCTGAACTACCTTTTCCATTTAACAAGACAGGATTCATACCTGGGCTAACTGTGTGTCATGAGGTACTCAATTTTTGGAGGAGGCTACATTTTCAGCAAGTGTGCTATGCTGGCACACCTCTAATTGACAAAAACATTGAGACTGTGTCTTATGTATGCATTATTACCTTAAGAAAATTAACTAGGGAATTTGGATTGAAGAAGCTGATCCTTTTGTTAAGTGGAAAAAATACTGTATAATTAATATTGAAGCCAATAACAAAGCAAAACTAGGCTTCTCATCCTTGAAACTTCACTGACTGGAAAAATTAGCCTACTCTCCCTTTCTCTCTCTCTCTTTCCTCTCTCCCTCTTTTTTTTTAATTATAACTTGCTGAAGCACTCGATAATACCCTTTAATCTCCTTTAATAACTACCCTATCCTAGATTTTTCTAAGCACCCTTTTGCACGGCATCCACAAATCCAAGAATAAATTGCTCTTAAGATTGACTGACTGGCTGATCTCTGAGCTCTGCCAATTTACTGATTCATGGCTTGCTCTTGTGGTTCCTCAGGTTCAGTGCAGACTGAAGGGTGGGAGGGGAATAGGGAAAGGTAGTTATTCTCTCCTGTAGAGCCGCCACCTGTACTGAGCTTATCTGACTCAGCCTCATGAGTTGACAATAGCACTTTAAGGAGTCCGGTGAACTGAAAGGCAGGCTGACCTTGTAATGTCCAGAGATAGTAGAATCATTTTTACATCTCATAAAGGTGTAGAGTAAGATAATGGAGGCAGAATGATAAAATAACTGACTTTATGGCCGTAGAGTCCTCTCACTGCAATTTACCTCCCTACATTTCAAGAGGTGCTTGAAAGGAGAAAGGAAGAATTGATATTTTCATTATTTTCTGTCTTAGCTCATCAGATAATATTGAGGTAACATTACTTAAACAGTCCTCAAACATTATTCCTGATGATTTTCATTCTTTCAGATTACTCATATTAGTTAAGATGTCTCTGCACATGCAATGAGTAAGATACACAGTAATATTTTTATTATATTTTGACTCTACATTTTTTTGGTCAAGATGTGCGCATATCTATTGCTGGTCATTTTTCACTATTTTCTTGTCGCTTACATTTCTTGAATCATTTTCTTGGTGTTTTTGTAAGAGAGACATAATCCAGAAAGAACTTCACTGAGTTTTCCTCATCCATTTCTAGTTACTGTGTTTACTAGCTAGAGTCTGTTAAAGAAACAAGCTGAAGCAGAACCCTACAAAGAAAGATACAACCTTCTGTCTATAGATGTACCAGAGTTATTAGTTGCCAGTAAACCTGTAATCTACAGCATTTTTGTATCTGATTCAATACTAAGTCCTGTCTGGAAAAGGCAGTGGTAAAATTGTAACATATTGAATAGAAGTATTGAGCTCTGTCCAATTTTTACACCAGTGGTTTTAAGTAAATCACACAGCAGACAAAGAATCATGCTGTCTATTTAGAGATATTTAACAGAGATGACAAATGTGGAGATTCCATATTAGGAACTTCATCAGGTTAAGTTTTCCCTGTACTCAGTGCAAGAAAAAAAAGCAGCTCTATAGACTCACTGAGCACACTTCTGAGATTTGAGGGACCTGCAGCTGGTGGGTAGGTTTTTTTCACCATTTTGACCAGAACAGAAAATAAAGGCAACTGTTCTAATTTGACCATCTAAAAAGAAATGAGAGGAAAACAAAGCATATAGGCTTTTTAATCTTACAGTTGTGTTCTTTTAGGTAACATTATTTTTAAAGTGAGAGATATAGATATGTGCAAATATTTAAGGGCAAAACCCCCCTGCAGAATACAAGCTTATGAATAAATATAGAATAATGAATAAATTTCAATAACAATTGATCTCCAGCAAAACTGGGGTTCTTAATTTAGAAAAAAAATGAGTCTATAAATAGCTGAAGCTTTCTATTAGAGGTGTACAGGAACAATGATGATTTCAATTTTGCATCAAAGAATTCTGTTTCTGATTGTCGAGTGAAAGTAAAAATATTAAAATTAAGTTTGCAAAGGGTCAAGATAAACCAACATTAATTTCTAGATATAGTCTGAAAATTCAGGAATCCAGGCAAAGAGGAATGGGATTTTCAGAGGAAGAGATAAACAAACTAAATCAAACAAAACCCACACCTCTTAATATCTTAAACAAAATTATTAAGCAAAAATTCTGAAGGTTAATTAAACAATGCAGGCACAGTTTAGAGATCAAGAATTCATATGCAAATCTTCAAGACTTCTGTGAAGTGATCGATTTATGGAAAAGTTTGTCATTTATTAATGACAAATAAAACTGATGTTCAGATTCAAAACTTAGGCTTTACCTTGAAGACTACTTAAAAATATAACAGAGGAAAAATCTTACCTTGTTTATGTATACTTAAGGATTGTTTTTCAAGGTTTTCAAGGAAGGTTTTTGAACATCTCCATGTGTGAAGCATAGTGTGAATAGAGGTTCAGTGTCAAAGAAGGACCATTTTAAACCAGAATACCTAAAAAAAAATATAAAAATTCTTAACATAAAAAAAAGTAATTTTCTTTTGGACTAATTCTAAAGTATTATAGTAATAACATCTAACAAACTATCTTAAAGTGTTTATAACTGCTGCTAGTACATGATTATCTTATTGAACAGAAAGCAAGATCTGTTTTTTCTTTAAGCATGCTTTCTCATCACAGCCTACAGAATTTTTCTAGCCCATTTCTCAGTTCTGAGAAATTTCTCAATTCTAAATTTTCCTATCTTAAAAAACAGCCACCTTATTTTACATTATTATGACTGAAAACAAGCAGGCCATATACTGGCTGTAGTTTTACTCTTACTTTGCTAAACTATTGTCTATATTGCTAGCTTCATATGGTTTAAATATTTTCTTATATTGAATACCTGAATATTACTAACTACAGTAAATGGCTTAAAACAAAATAGTAGATTAATAGTAAATCTATGCATTCCAAAATTTTCACATAAGTGGAAAGCATGGGATCCACTGGCTTGCGTGCTAGACTATAAGAAAGGAGACATTTCCTTACTTTTATTGTTGGGTGGTAATGGATACACTGCTTCACTGGCTCAGTCCTCTCTATGTTTGACTATATTCAGGCTGGCATTCTCCAAGGACACGCATCAATTCTGTATCTGTACAATGGCCCCAGTCAGGGGCTTTTGGAAATGTCTGAAATGTAGATAATAAGGGAAAATGGAGACTTACATCTTAGCTATAGTGAAGTGGATTTAGTGTTCTGCA
The DNA here is from genome assembly GCA_004320125.1 of Scolopax mira. Classification (NCBI taxonomy): domain Eukaryota; kingdom Metazoa; phylum Chordata; class Aves; order Charadriiformes; family Scolopacidae; genus Scolopax; species Scolopax mira. The sequence goes on along the minus strand of BJBW01000773.1, from coordinate 61,669 downwards.
ATGCTTGGCTGCCTTATTATTAATTAACAAACAGCAGCACTATGTTCCTCCTTCCTTTTTGCCTCCTTGATATGAGTTGCAGCATGAAGACAGCTTCTACCAATACCACTTTTTAATTTCATGGTATAAATTGGGGTTTTTACGCTAGTTAGCAATAAATAAACAAAGACTTTCTGAATGATTGAAATGGAATTTCTGAAGGAAAGAGCAACAAATAATTAGACTTCTATATCACTAATTATTATTGGTGGCTTGAACAAAATTATGTTTCTAGCCTATAGAATTTCTAATCAGTTAAGTCAGAGCACCATAATATGATCTCTTCAAACAGATTTATTTTTCAGATGACTGGTTCCTAATGCCATTTCAGCATTGCACAATTCTGCTATTGGTTATATTTGTCTCCTGCCTTAAATATATTGTTTACGACAACTACAAATTATTATTTGTAACATGGTAATGACTAGAAACTATAGCCATGTGTTAAGGCTGCTCTATGTCAGACATTGTACCAAAACGGAATCAAAGCTTGTCCCTGATGCAGATGTTGCAATTTAAGAAAATTACATAAAATTTAAATATATTTCAAGTCCTCATGTCTAGCCATGCTTAACTATTGCTCTTCTTACATTTACTTATAAATGTCTATGTAAAATAATCAAAATGAGAAGCTTGGACTTGAGGTAATTTTTTACACTCAATAACGAAGCAAAGAAATTGCATCTAACTGGTCTACAGTATAGTTAATGGTGTAATCATGGTTTAACCATGGTTAACTTTAGACAGTTAAGGCACCAAATTTAGAAGCCTGGTTACTACAGGTGATAAATCAACCTTGAGGAGTTTCCATGAACCATTAGGTCTTTTCTAAGCACGAGTGATTCAGCATTAAAGGAATATGTGGCATTCTCACTTATGTCTTTCACTTAGGTGGAAACATGGAAAAATCTCAGAGATTCATATCAAAGTCATCCTTCACATTAAAGATTTATAAAGTCAGTCAAAGAGCTAAATGTGGTTTGTCTCCCTTGATAATGTGGTGCAGCCAATTTTAGTTGCAAATGTAAATTCAAAGTTTTTCCTTGATTCTGCTGAAACTGAAAGGTATATATCTTGAGTCTAGGCTTCTGTCATTAAAGATGTGGAGATCAGTGCAACCAGAGACCACTGAGACAAATAAAGAGGAAAATGGGACACTTAGATAATAAATTTTGAGATAGTGAATGATGGTATGCCTTAGGATGACAAAGAAAAATATTTTAAATGTAAAGCTTGTGTACTTAGACTTTTATAGAAATTGCAAGGATGTATTTTTTTTCACCTCCATTCAGGACTGTTAAAGAAAGGGAGAGCAACCACCAGAGTGAGGTGGTGAGTAACACATAGGTGGCAAGTCATGGGCATGTTAGTAGGCTGTATGCTTCAAATAGCATGTAATGAAGCTGTGGTGCTCCCCACAAAGACAAAATGATGACACATATTGAAAGATCATTAGACTAATTATAGAAAAAAAAATAATTAAAAGCTGTCAACGAAAGGCTGCATCTGTGGACAAGGAATTTCCTCAAAATGTTGGAGACTAGAATAAGTTTTGCTACATACTGGGAGAGTGTTTGAGAGAGTATCTAAGATAGTTGTCTTGTTCCTATGTTCTTCCTTTGGCATTTGCTTTTGGTTACTTTCAGAGACAACATAGTGGACAAGTTGAACATGGGTTCCAGTCCTGTTATTTCCATACCTTTGTGTTCTGGTCTAAAGCTGCAAACAAGACAACATAGGGCTGAGTCAGGCAGAAGAGTGGAGGGGAAGAAAGCTGAATGCACATGGGGTCATGAACAAACCTTTTTACTAAGAGGTGATGCTAAGGAGGTGGAGGTGTGTCCACACTAGAACCTTCTTCTATGTCCCAGCACACAACACAGAAGGAATAGCACAGAGGGCTTCATGACTCAAAACCTGTGGCATGGAGGTACTGTCAGGTGGAAAAGCCAGAACCAGTGCAGTGAGTGCCATAAGTACAGATTGCAAACTCAGAAGCAGTTCCGAAGAGTCTCTTCAGGAGGGGAGCAAATGCTGCCAGCCCATTCCCATACAAATGACTGTACCTGGCTGGGCTACAGTATAACTGCAGAAAGCAACAAATCACTAGTCTGTTTATGACAGGCCATCCCAGCTAAATCAAGTTGTCATTTATTTTTGACTTGCTCTTGCCCCAGGATCAGTAGCTGTTTCTTTCAGGTTGAGAATGGAGCAATTTGAAAGTGCAAAAGCCTATTAGAAAAAATGGCATGAAGGGTTAGTTATAGCAGTGACGGTTGCACTTTGTCATCTCTAGTTAACCCTTTTGCCCCAGGGCTTCAGAGACTTTCTATATGGTTCACAGGTCACTCAGAAGCTTTGCTGCATGTAAGCATTTAAAGGTGAAACTTGGGAGCAAAGCTGCTATGAAGGCATGGGCATACATGTTTGTGGAAGATGAGAGCTGTTAATTCCGATAATATTTTAAGTGGAAAACATCTCCCTAGCAGTAAAACCAATCTAAATTTGCTTCTTATGTGTCATAGTAAAAAAAATGCCAATCAGCTAGGAAAAATAGACACTTTCAAACAGTATGTTTCAGTTTGATTCCATGCGTCATTACTGCCCTTTATAATCTTATACAAACCAGAGGCCTCTGCTGAATCCTGAGTTGTATCAGGGGCCATGTATCAGGCCTTCAAGTGGTATCAAGGGCTGTGGTTCAAAAAAACCCACAAAAATTAGTTGTATGAATTTCTCCCTATTTCTTCTTAGACAAGAGGAGGCAAGAGGAAGTGAAATGAATTGTTTTGTCAGGAAACCCAACAACAGCTTTTGTCTTCATCCAGACTCTAAGAAAACCAGTATTTGATATCTGTGTGTAGAGCCATGAGTTTAATGGAAAGGCTACTGAAAGAGTGGCTGCACTATTTTGATTTAAACTAAGCTTTCTGCATAAGTTGCTGTTTATGCTGTTTGTGCTTCTTTTATGTTTTTTGTAGCTTGACTATATTTGTCCCATACTAATGACAATATTAGGAAAAAGACTTTTTCATTATAGTACTAAAGAATGGCCAGCCAGACATGGTTGTGCATTTGGCTGGGTATAGGTGAGAAGCAGGATTTAGGAAGGAATAAGGTCTTCTGTTCATGTGAGTCATCTGTTAGCCTCTGGGCTGGCATAGATGCACACAGCTTTTAGAAAGAAGAAAAAAGAAGAGGTGGCTTTTGTGCATTTGTTCAGGCCTGTCAAGAAGATATGCGTATCTGAGATGCAGATTAATACCGAATAAAGCAGTTCCAACTATTACACTATTTGTTTATTCAAACATTTCTGCAAAAGCACATGTCAGAAAGGTTTACCCCAACAACGCTTGTATGCTATTCCTTGTTAAGGGATGCGACACTTCCAAAAGACTGCATGGCAATAATCACTAACACTGTCAGAAAAATTACAAATTTGCCCATGGCCAATGTTGTGGGGTTTTGTGCTTTTTTTCTTTTTCCCCAGGCTTTTTTGGTCTGCACAAACATGCAATTCTACCTCTTGCTCTTCTAGCCTGAGATATTGGTGATATCTTGGGTATCCTAATCTGAAGAACTAGACTTCCTCTCTCCTATGGTTCCCATGAGATCATGAATGCCTATACTGTGACAGCCCAAGCATCTCTACTGTTCCCTTTTTGGTCTCCATACAAGTTTCCTGCAGCTTTTCTCATCCCTTTTTAGTTTGGCTTTACTAAAATTCTTTAGGCATTTTGACTTTCAAAATAAAACAAGTCTGACAGATTTGGACTCATCTCTGATATTGTGAGGAAGCAATAGGAGATAGAAAAGAACCTCTGAACAATTCAGAACAAAGACATTTTTTTGTTGCCAGCTTGGTAATAATGTGAGCTCAGCTTTAATCTCTGCTGAATTGTTAAAATGTAAAAAGCAACTTACCTAAATGGGCAGTGAATGAGGGAAGGTGATGCATTGTGCAAGCAAAGTGAAAACTATCAATCACCATCTATTACTCCACTCTTGGTATCTGAGCAGTGTTTCAGATGTTCTGGAGAGATTAGCTCAGAATAAGTAAATGCCAAAATAGAAACTGTCTACACATATCCATCCAGTGTGTTATCCAAGCTAATCACCCTGTGCTTTATAGACTGAACAGTTCAGTCCCAGCTCTATCAGGAATCTCTGAGACATAAATTTATCAAGGTAGATGAATCTGACATGTCTTAATAGGAACTTCCATATCCTTCAAGCAAGTTGTCATGAAGATACAGAATGAAGATATCTGACTTGGAGATTTGACCTTCTAAATAGGCAAAGTAAATGAGAAGCTACGATGATTTTCTGCAATCATTCTCCAGATCATGTGTTGATTTCTAATACTTCATGGATGGCAGGCTGAGAAGGACTGAGCTGGCTTAACATTATAGCTATCATTTAGAAGCAAAACATGGACCATGAGCCCATTCTCTTGATTTCACACATTATTCGAGTGGATATCCTCAGGCCATAAAGTCAATTCACTGTAATTTTACAGAACCCCTTTAGTAAACAATTCCTCGTTCCTCATATTATATTACAGCTTTGAATAATATTTTGCTTGAGCAAGTGGGATGTCCTTTCAGGATAAATTATTGCAATGTTCCAACAGGAAAGGTTCTTTCCCTATCCAGTTCCAAAGAACTGAAATTATACCTGGTTGCTTCAAGTTCTTTTCAAAGCAATGCTCCTTTCAATCTCTCATTCAATGAAGAAAGATTGGTCACTGTAATAATCTAAATACAAAACAGAGGCAAGAAAACTGTGGGTTCTCTTATCCTGAGGAATTAGCACATAGTAGGCAAAGGAGTCAGAAAAGGTCAAAGGCAAATGTCACTTGCTAGGGCATGTTTTCTCATGCTGAAGAGATGCCACATACAAGCAATCACAGTGACAACTCTTAGCAGGGAAAATGTCAGTGACTAAACAGCATCCCCAGGAGTGCACGAGAAACCCTGAGGGCTCAGGTGAGATTCAATTCTCATTCTGAAACAGAAGAGAAAACAGCAGCAGTAGGAGAGAGACGATCAATTGAAGCAGATGTTGCAAAAATAGTCCTGGAGGTAGGGTGATGGCTGTGGAAGCTAAGACCTGAGACCTGAGAGGGTACCAGGGATAGAAAAGTCACAACATGATAGCAGAAGTTATAGAGTAGACAGCATCTGAGTGCTACCAAAAGAATGACATATTTTTAAGAAAAGATGTAAGAGAAGGTGAAGTAAGGTCGATTTAGCTGTAAGTACACAAAAGAAAATAAAAAATCATAGAAAATAGGAAGAGATTTTCTTCCTCAGAAAGAAAAGAAGATATTCTGAAGTGTAGAAGGTGGAGGAACTAAACCAGAAGAGGAACAAAAGAAAAAAGCAGGGCCAAGACTGCACAGGCAGCCACTTTAGGGAATTGTTCATGTTCTTTTTTTTTCTTCAAATAATCATAACAACCAGACTCATGATGTGAAGCATGAGTTCATAATTACCATTCAGCAACTCCTATAAAGGATTATGTGACAGCTAGGAGAACCCCCAAGCTGTATTTTAGCTACATATGCACTTGAGTCTTCCAGCCTTTATCTAACTTCCTTTGCAAATGACTCTGACGTCATTCACTCCTTTAAAAAATGGGGCGGTGAGAGCATGAGAAGTAGGCATACAGATTGCTCACAGTCACTTTTAGGGAAAAGTCAGTTTTTTCTTTAGACAAGACAAAAAAAGATAGATTATTTAAGTCTCAAATCTGAAGAAAACTTATATGCATCTCACAAGAAGCAGCAACAAACAGAATACGAAGGAAAATTGTATTCTTTAAAATATTGCTCACAGCGTATCCTTCGCTATGAGTTAATAGTTTGCCAGTATTTCCTCACAATGGGTTTTGTTGTCTGAGCCTTTAAAATATGGAGCTTTGAAAAGCTAAGGGCAAGCTAATGACACAAGCAAAGCTGTGAAATGTAACTGGAGATCTGAGGCCATGATGAGGCCAGTCTGTGTCTCAATATTCAGTGCAGTGCAAAAATAATTTAGTGACTTTGTCTTCCATTTCAAGTTGGTCTTATTCACTGAATGTTGACACTTGACAGTCACTCTGCATGATTTCTGCACTACACCGTTATGTGAAATATCACATTTCATTACCTTCCTCCCAGCCAATCACTCTCCGTAAATATAAGCATTTTTACCAGGTGAATACAACTCTAGAGCAGTGTCCTTACCTATTGGAGGAGGATTTTGAAGAGGTGGGGGTAGGTTCAAGATAGGGTGACTCAGTCCTGATGCATTTTAAAGCCAGAGCTTTCCTTTTTACTAGAGCAATGTCTTTGTCTTTTCTGCTTTTTCTTTTCCATGACATTCTGATCTCAAAGACCCTAAATTGGTAGTCACATCACATCTCATCACATACACGTGTAACTCATGGATGCATTCTCATACATGTGAGCACACACACATGTTCACACATACACGGAGTTAAAAGCTTCTGAATCAGCAAGATGATGAATGGAGTGCGTAACAAAAGGCAATAAGAAATGAGGGGTTGTGCTTATATTAGTCTTGCACTAGTGAGCCAACTCCCTTTTGTGCTGCACTGGTTTTAACTTTTTGAATGCTATTGCCCACAATATAGTCATGCTTATTATAGCTGACTAGTCAAAATGAGTAATGAACTGGGCACATTAGCATTAGAACTGTTTAAAAAATATAAACAAATAATATTTGGAAGGAAAGTTAAAGTTTTAATCTAGAGATTTATACTTTTTTTTTCTTCCCATTGGTTTTTAATATCTTTCCCCTTTCATTTTTTTTAATGTATTTTTCTTTAGTGTTGTTTACACTTCCTTGAAACTATTTTTCTCACTGGTATAATTTGTTTGTTGCTTGTTGACTTCTCAGTGAGAAATCTAAAACCCATTGTTTTGGCAAAACACATTGACAAAGACATTCCTGTATTGTCAGCTTTCAGTGTCCTGTGGCTCAAATTCTTTTAAAAGAGAACTACACAATAGGGAGCAAAGCTCCTGTTGTGGTGGTATATAGAGGGGAAACTACTTAGTCCTGAAAACTAATTGAGTATATTCATCTGGAGAAGCTTCTTAAGACAGGCTAGCCTTGGCAAAAAACCATTTAGAGGAAGTCTTGAGACAGGCAGGCTATGGAGATGAACAGGGAATTTAGACACCGTGAGGCCTGAGAAGGAATAGAAAGAGACTTTTCTGAGGATCCTGTTACAACTACAATTGAAGAATGGAAAGTAAGGTTTCCAGCCTTCATGAAAGAGCTTCTAATCCTGTGAAGAAACAGGTTTGCTGACATGCTTTTTGGTTTTTAAACTGCTTCCCATTAAGAATTTTAACTATGTATGACTCTAGTATGCATCCAGATAAAACTTAAATCAGAATTGAAAAGCCTTTGTATGTTTCTTTTTTTCACTTTAAGAAAATTATGGGGATAGATCCACCCCCTGAATCAGAGCCTCACAACTTTTTGTGATTTGTTCAAAATCAGAGCTACCTCCCACACTCCAATTTAGATAAGAGGGACATCATAGGGAGATAGGAACCTCTTACTCAGTCATGTGCTTCAGGAATATTTTCTTATAGACACTTCATTTTTTGCTTATTATTTGGACAACCTATTATTTCTCAACCTCTAATTTGCATGAGGCAGGTTATCTAGGAGAAAATAGAAGCATTATACATTTCTCAATGAAATTTCTTGGTTAGTTTTACATGATGTTTGAGAAACTTCACTAATGAATTCAAATATGTACATATTTCTTTTAATAAGAGAAGATTGTTTTCAGAGTCCTTACACATATATGGATCCCTACTGGTCTCTTTCCCTCTCTCAAACACACATAAGCATATGCATTTTATGCATTTGTATGCCTAACTGCAGACACAAATGGAAGCAGACTCATAAGTGGTTTCTTTGGCAAACATAGACATTACACAGAAATGCCTTGGCATATAGAATGTGACAATGATTCTCATTGAAACCAAGCCGGACTTTATCTCCCTTTAAATCTGTGACAACTGTGAATATATGAAAAGTCAGTCTTACCCCAGATAAGGAGAGCGGGATTTTTAGAAATTTGTGCTCAAAAAAACCCCACAGATAGATTCTAAGTTTTTCCTTTCAGTTCCAGCACTTTTAAAATTAGTTTTTAAGATTAATGGAGTTCTAATCCATTAATTTATATCCTGAAAGGTAAATCACTTAAATCAGCTCCCCTGGTTTGGGATTTTTGTTTTGTTTTGACTTATGTTTTTGTTTATTTGTTTTGTTTGAAAAACAACATACCATGTTTTGGCAGTTATGCATATTCCTCCATTTCAGTTTAAGCTGAGAGGCTTCTATATTTGTAATGAACCCTTTTTTTGGTCAACTTTAGTAATGATAAACCAGTATTTCTGAAAGCAACATTTTAAATTTGAGTCTTAAAAATGAGTCTTACTACTAACTAACAACTTTCAGGAGTCTATGAATAAAGTTAAGTAACTTTTTTTATTATATTTATAACTAAGAGTAGCATAATATTTGTTTCTAAAACATAGTTACTCTAAGAAAACACAATATTTTGTGTCTATTTATTGCAATGCAAATGGCTAAATAAGTTTGTTTTCAGACTGATGGAAGGTGAATGAAGATCCTCAGGGCAGAATTAGCTGACAGAGATGGTTGGCATTTCTTTCAGCAAATTTCTCTGATTTTTCTAAAGTGAAGCTTACTATGGAAGCATGTTACTTCAACAGAACTTCAGACTGGACTAGAATGGGATCTGCAACAGTGAGTGGTAGCTCCTTGCATAAATGGTACAATCAATCACCCTTCTAGAGTGGACAAAACCAGCCTCAAGTCCATGATTTGTCTTATGCTAACAGACCGGAAAATTTCTTAAGAGACAGATAAGTACCTGTTACAACATATAATCTCTTTGCCACAGTAAGTAAAAATGTATTCTGAAGTCACAAAGAATCAGAGATACAGTGAGCTGTATCTCTCACTGACAACGTACTGCCTGCAAGGAAGGAGCAGGTGTCTAGTCTGTGCAAGTTTGCTATGGTCCCTCTGGCATCAAGCGGGAGACCACAAATGTGCACCTCTCAACAATCCCACCTAGCAGAGGTGACTAAAAATGCTAGCCTACTTGAGAAGAGAACCCTCTTCAGCTAATGATAGCTGAGGTTAAACTCATCCTCTGTGTTCTGAAGAAAGTCACCCTAAATCCTTCATTGGAGGTTCAGAAGGTTATAATTTTTCCTTGTCTTCTTCTTATCATGTATCACCTCATTTTCAAATAACAGTGAATATACAGAAAGGCTTAGCACACCAGAAAGTGCTACTCGGTGCCTCTTGCTCCTTTGCACCCATCATATTGCCCTCTGAGATATAAATATGTGACCTTATTTTGAAAGGAAAATCCTTCCTAGCTGCTTTGCAGCTCCATCACTTATGCATTATAGACTTTCTACTCAATTGCAGCATAATCTCATAGGAATTTATTATGCATCCTGTATATAAAACAGTATGTACCCTCTACAGAGAACATCAAAAGGTAGTTAATAGAGATGTTAAATTATTATTGGTTGAAAGGAGCCGATGCCCTAGAGTAATCAGATTCTCTCTTTCTCCCTCTCGCTTCATATACTATATATAATATATACAATTAATAGTGCACATATATCAGACTCTGAATAGATCTCTATAAAGTCTGCTTGAATGTTAGAGGAACTGATGTATAAAACATGTGGAACCAAGCAAAGATGTCACATTAGGGCACATTACAAATACTAGCAAAAGAGTTGATGGATAAGGCAAAGGAAACACTGCAAATCCCAAGGAAAAAAAAAAAAAGAAGCAGCTTTATGTTATTGTTATTTCCTGCTCTCATCATTTATTTGTGGGGGAAGACAGTCAAGGTGCTACTGACTGGAATGAATGGCTGCACTGGTTTTTTATTAATGGTCAGGAGAAAATATCAGATGCTTATACTGAGCTAATTACTTATTGCTAAGGAGCAGGACATGGTGTAATATGGAACTTACTACCCAATGATTAGATTAATTGAGATGAGATTGAATTAGAATTGTGGTCTCTCAGATAAGGCTTTGAACTAGAAACCAGCAAATCTCTTCCCTGGTATGGGTAAGTCCCAATTTATTATATGTTCCTCAGAGTCCAGAATCTTCTTTCAGACAGCTGACCCTTTCCAGGTGTTTATTCATAACAGAACAACATCTCAAACAAGGCTACTACCCTAAAATAATATTTTCATTATTAGTAAATATCACTAGTAATAATGATCAAACTCAGAGAAACTGATGGACTCTAAATACTAAATACAGATTTTTTTAAGTGTCTCTCTAGGAGGTAATTTCAAAATCAAGAATAAGATTAGCTTAATCCAAAATGTAAGGTGTCAGACAGTGGGAAATGGAAGATGATATATTAAAGATATACATATTTATATATGCTTTATGTGGAGAAGATGCTGCAAAGCAGTGAAACTTGGGTATCTGGCTCCCCTAACCATGTACTGGTATATAGGAAGATGTACATTTCCTTGGGGTGTTGCATTGGTTCCCTCTAAATTAGCTGGGCCTGTCTCATATCTGAAGACTCATTCCCATGTAAATCACATTGCTATAAAAAATAAAAACATCTATAAGAAGAAAAAAAATCTTGCAAAAGATTGCCTACTTTCTTCACACAGGAGCTCCAGAATTGAAAACCCAAAGGTGTCCAAACTCAAACAGCAAGCTTGGACTCAGGTGACATCTCTGTGTTAACAATGCTTTCCACAGGATGTCATGGTAAATGGTCAGACAGTATGTCCTACATCAAGACTTGAAGTAGAAAAGGTGAATTTGAAAGCTACCATCTTAGCTGAAAAACTGATTGACTCTTAGTGAGTCTCCAAACGAGAAGGAAGTATTAGAGTATTAGAAGATGAGCTGACATGGTCTCACAAAACACACAATACCTCTTCTTACTAAGAGAGTCCAGCAATACATCACCTTGGATTTGAAGTGAAGGTCCCAGTTCAAACACCTTAAATAACTCATGTTGAAGACTGATAGAAGTTGGATTGATCTCATCTAGCTTCAAATTTGTACTATGCAGGTCTCTATGTTTGACTTCATAGGAAGAAAGAGGCATTTTAGACAATGGCTTATTTGATTATTATTTTTGAAATCTGGGTTATAATGAAATGAAATGAAATGAAATGAATTTAGTAACAACTTATCTCTTGCTACTAAAAAAGACAATATGGTTAAACCCTAGACTCAGCTGCAGATGTCTACCTTGCAGATTTCTGAATGAATCCTATCTTCTGTATCAAGTGAGACCTTGTTCAAACGACTTCGTCCAAAAGCACCTGAAATATGTTTAATTGGTGTTAGTTACACTGATCTTCATTTTGTATCATATTAATTTAAAGAGCAAAATAAAAACAGCTCTTGAAGATCTGAGAATTACTAAGACTTCTGAATCGTACTGGAGTTCTGATTTGTTGTGGTTTTTCTCTTGTATATGTAACATATGTTTGGTGTCTTTAAACACAATTACTTTTGTATAATAAAAGTGTTGATTTGATGATGCAACATTTTCTGCAAGTGTGTTTAAGACAGTTTATGTTTTCATAAGTTGCAATGAAACTCAATTATGTCTCTGTAATAAGGCTCTTGATTGTTACACTTCTACTTTTCTGTATAATGAAGCCAGCAATTAGAATTTGGTTGCTCTATGGCATAAGAAAATATACTTGTTTTGTAGACAAAAGATCGTAATGAGCATCTCCTTTAAAAAAAAAATATAAAAGTGTTCAAAAAAAAAGTCAATAACTCAAACATGTAATCAGATTTCTTAACAAAAAGGATTTGTTTCCTGACAATACAATAAAATCATTTCAAGGTTCAAACAGTCCAGATTATATAAATATACTTTTTACTATGGACAGAGAAATGAATAAGAAAACATTTCACCATTGAGGTTACGGCCTTTACATTGTTGAATTACATCCGTAAAGTATATCTTTATTGTAAGTAACTGCACATAGTTTGTATAGTAATGCACCCTAATCAGACTTATTAGTGGATGCATCTACATCAATGTTTTACTTTAGACCAGACGTATGCTTCTGAAGCATAATTTCCCAAATTTCTGAAGTAAATTTCATTTACCAAGCCTTGGTTCACATCATGTGGCAGTCTTGGAGCGTTCAAACTGTATTCCTTTTAGATTAAATTAAACCAGAAGATATAATCCAGGAGTTCTTCAGGTGCATTGCATCTGCTAATGGGACTGCAGTCTGAGGGTTCAGCCTATCAGTAGTTCCAGGCAAATACTTTTGAAGTGTCTATAGTGTGGGCATCAAATGATTAGCACCAGGTGTTTTGCTTAGACAGTTACGTTTCTTTCATACAGCCCTACTAATCAGTATAGCTAAAGTTAATGTCTCTTCAGGAGCCAGATTTTCCTGTTTTTATTTCCGGTAGTAGTTAATTTTGAACTCTTAGTCTTTTAGGTATAGGGCTATGGAGTCAAGCTGGGTTCAAACCAACCTGTTGAAATCATTAGGATTTCTCAAACCATGAGCCATACCATTTATTGATGCTGTGTTAAGCATAAACAATCAAAGAACAACAACTTCCAGTCACTTCTAATGAATGGCACAGCTTGACCTGTGCTGGGAAAAGAGACTAGTCATCTTAGAGTGCAGTGACTGAGGCAACAGAAGAGGCAAGACTCAGCATATGTAAGTATAGTTATCTGAAATTGGTAAACAAATACCGACCTAATCACCTTAAAGTCTTTTAGAGTCAAGTAGAGAACTAGGCAATTTTAGGGAATGGTTCATCTGAGAAATTTTAGACAGTTACTTCAGGATGAGATGATCTAAGAGTGACCTAAGAGTTTCTCCTTCTGTCTGTTGAATATAAGGGAACATAGGTGACCAGATCAGATGGATGTGTTTACATTTAGCCTTATGAATAATGACCAAATTGTTTGGTCCTTAGCAAAGTAGAAAGAGTAACGGGGATTTCCACTCTCTGATGAGAGAAAGAATAAGGTAAGTACCCACTGAAAGAGCAAATACAGAAAGAGTGAGTGGCAAGTTTTCTCTTGATTTTAAAGGAACTTATGGTTATTATTAAAATTAACACAGAGAGTACTAGCAAAAGGCTGGTAATGCACATCATTGCAGTCTCACAGTCACACACAGCAGCCAACGTGAATTCAGATGAACCTACAACAGGATCTCAAGTGCTATACACAGTCATTTGGATCCATTCATAGCAGTTACAAATTGCTCAGCATTTTGCAGGTGGAAAACTTGTTAAAAATCTGCTTTAAAATATTTTTATTTCTTCAAATAAAAAAAAATCAGTGTTGCTGATATCATAAGGGTTTTTGATTGTTTCAATATCTATTTTTTCAAGGCAAAAAATTGAAATTAGACAACTGTAAATATATTTCACTATGGCTTAATTTCTCTTTGTAATACAACTTTTTTTAGAGCTTAATAAAAATATCAATAAAAATATGCCCCAGATTAGGGGTATCTTTGGCGCTTTTTTTCAGTCTGTGAAATGCAAATTACTTCCAAATCCTGAATTAACTGGCTTTAAATAATTTTCCCTATTTTTAAGTAGTTTTATAATTGTGTTTGTATTTAATTATAGTCCAAGAGGAACAAGCTTTTTTAATTATCTTATTTTTCTTAAAAACATTGCTGAACCCAGTCTTTTTCTGTAAGGGCCAAGTGCTTTGATCTATTTTTTATTTTATTTTTTTATTTATTTTTTTTTCATACTGTGCTGCAGTGCCTGACATAGCCATCCAGGGTGAGAGTGTGACATTGCACTCTGGTTCCTTTGTGCTTGGTAAAAGACCCAAAATAGTACAAAGGAAATCCTGAAGCCTATAAATTGTGATATTCTTCCTTTTTGGGTCTTAAGAACACACATGTGAGATATTATACTGAATACCACTCTGCAAGTAGTGGTACATTGGGATGGGGGTAGAGGCAAGGCTGAAGGAGTGGGAGGTGAGATTTTTGCACCCTGTGTTGCTGAGATTTGTGGCAGTGCAAGGCAGCCCTCAAGTATTTCCACAAAGCAAGATGTTACTACAGCATGGGCAGGTAGCCTTAGGGACCTTACAGATCTCATTCACCAAAAACATGCTTTGGGTCCCAGAGGGGTGTCTGGGTTATTATTACTTGAACTGACCAAATAAACCTGATCATGTCTGCATGTGTGCAGCAACTGACCCACCATATGGCAATATCATCACAGCCTTAAACAGGTGTTTGGGACTGACTAAATTTAATTTGGGTCCAATCCAAAAGATATTTTGGAAGCATAAGCATGTGTTAAACTGCCCAGTCCCTTTACACACATCCTCATACATGAAGAACACTTTTCTTTGCCGTGGCTTTTACGTGATTAGCACAGAACATTATGCACCGGTTTTAAATAAAGCGTCTATCTGTTCTTTCTTGAATAAATGCAAGAAACGTATTTTATCTGTTGTTGTTTTGTTTCTCTTCTTTCGTGTTCTTTTTTTTTTATTCCTCCTCTGCCATCTGGGTTTCCACAATTAGAGACAGGATTCATCTCAACTAACCTTCGCTGTCTGAAAGGTGAATGGCCTAAAATAATCACCTAGGGTCTCTCTACAGTCAGCAGAGAAAAACCGACAACTCCAAACAGTGATTTGTCCCAACTTAAGCCAGATGTCTGACACAGGCAGGACAAATCAGTCTCTGAGGGTGCCCATTTCACTCCACCGAATATAAAGAGAGTCCAACCATCTAGCTTAGACTAAGTATCTACTGTTTAGATAACTAAATGTTGGCGTGATAAATCCTGTCCTTAGCATATTATGATACTAGTGCATGTTATTTGTATACACCAGGGTAAAGTACTTATATGAAAAGTGTTACTTATATAGGGAAAGTTCTAAGAGGGAAATATAGCATTCAGTAACAGAGAAAATGGAACAGCAAATGTGGAGATTTAGAATTAAATTGCAAGTTTAATTATCAATGACTGTAAGACTGCCTGTTTGGCTTGGCAATGCAATTATACAGCTGTGGATTAATACAGTTAAATACTTTACACCTGGAAATATACACGTTTGTTGTCAGCTTACAGAAAAATTCCATTTTCCATTTCTTTGCACTTGTCCGATTAGATATATAATGATAGTAACATACAGTATAAATTTTGCATGCAGATTCTCATTAAAGAAATATCTTAACAATATATTTTAAAGAAATTGCATACATACTTTGTAAAAATAATATTTTCTGAAGACAGTTTGAGGTTAGGTCATATGAAAAAATAAAGTAATTATGCTTATTCATACTGGAAGGGACATGGTCAAACAATAAATAATATGAAAAATTACTCCTTTAAAAAATTTCTCTGTAGTTCTGAGAAACAACTTCTGAGGTAGGGTAATAATAAATTACTGTTCAGAGAAGTATCTGTTTTAAAATAGTCCTTCCAAATATACAGTCCATGAATGCTGAAGACATCATTAGATTTGCCCTCATATTTTGCTAAGAGAATATTATTAAGATGCAAACTTAAGTATTCAAAAGTTAGAACTCCAAAAAGTATCTGAAGAACAAGCATTCAGCCCCCTGGTGGGGACTCAGAAACCTAATGTCTAATTAGGTGGCCAGGTAAAATTATGTTTTAGAAAAACTATCAATACTTTTACATACATAAGTAGGAGAACTCACATTTAGAGGAAAGCTGAAACCAAAAGCTTGCCTTTAGGAAGTTCAAGACATATTTAAATTCCAGTAAATTCCAGATTTCTATGATATGCAAAAAAAGTTTAACATAACCTAATACGTTTTCTGATAAGAAACATGTGGCAGAGCTTGCGTCTGTTATATCAGTATATAAACTGATGAATGGGTTTAGTCAAAATGTTCATTGCATTCATCCCTTAAGACAAGAAATTTTCCCTATAGTAAAAAAGATTTTTAGGGTGTGTATAGGGGAGTGGCAGGAGGGAGAGAAGGCTTAAGGGAAACATAATTAACACAATTTATTTTTATTCCTCCCAAAGAGCTTTCATTGAAAAAATTAACTCTGACCCTTTCCCTACAAAGTGGCTGTCATGGCAGTTATTTGCATCAGATTAGAAAAATCAATTTAAAATAGCGCATAATTCTCCTGCACTACATCTACATGATCTAATGTGTTTCTTTCTGTCCATTGACTGTAAGGAAATCTTGAACTGACCAACACATATATAAATACCTATATTTTGTGAAACTAATTACACCTTCTTTCCTGGTACTAATGATACTGTGATGTGGTTATTTGTTTCATTAATGGTTGCAAAGCACTAAGTCATTGAAATCATTGAGCTGAGAGTTATAAAAATCTGCAGATTTTTCCAACGCTGAGAGCCAGCCTGAGGAGGATTTACAAACTCTGCTCAATATATGGACAATGATAGTCCATTTGCAACTAGAAACCTCAAATAAGACACCAGCTGCCTTGAACAGCTATAGGCAGCAGCTTCCTTTCTGTAAAGTATAAAAATTAAATGAAAAGTTGGGGTAAGTTTCTGTTTCATGAAACATTTTACATTTTTAAAGTATCCTTCATCAAATGGATGAAGGATAAATTCAATGGATGATGGATAAATTGCCCTCTTGTTGCATCTAGAAAAAGAGCAAATACTCCCCAATCCTCTATGCCCCTAATGCAACACTGAATTCAGAAATGAAATAATGATACCCTCCAATAAGAAGGTAAATGAATAAACAACTTTCCAAATCGTATTATAACAAGTGGTTGCACTATTAAGTAAAGGCCAAATGTCCTTAAAGGAATAATCTCAGGTAAAATGTTATCCAGCGTTCTAGAGAAGCTGTTTTGATTACTAATGCCTTAATTTTCAAAGCATGACAAAGTGGTGAAATATGTGTGTCTACATTTCATGGGATTTTAAAGTCAGCTTAAAAGGTTTGTGTGCTTGTATCCGAATCAGCCTCAGAACAGCATAGTTCCCCAGGCTTTATATCCATACAGCATGCAGGCATGTGCTTCAGAGCCATTGGCTTCAATAAGGGCTGAGAACAAGTGGTCAGTTCTTATTGAATTCAGTGTCTCTGAAGCACAGGCCTGCATTTTTGGTGAACCAATGTCTCCCAGGCGCCCAGCCCTGCCCCAGAGGTACTGGTTATTTCACCTGTATCTTTTAGTGGGAGCAGACTAGCAATTTACCATGGGAAACATGCAGAAGAATTTGAAAGGACATTTTACCTCTCAAAACCCTGTTAAACTTCTGTGAATTGTACCTCTGTCAGCTCCTGAAACTATGCTTCCTTTGGGCTTCTGCCAGTTTGCAGCAACTGAATTTAGACTGTGCATGTTCTTCCCTTGTGGCCCCATGACCTGTAAAGTGTGAAACCCCCAAGAATACAATGAATCTGGATAGCTACCACATGCTTGTGTCTGTATGGACACATTTAGTGTGCATATATATGTGCGTATGTGTGTGCGTGTGCATTTTTATGCATGTTTGTGTTTAGTGTTCTCTAGCACCTGCCTTCTTGGGCTGTTTTAATTAGTATCTGATTTTCAAGAGCACTGAATTTATTTAAAAAATTGTTAAAGAAAGCTGGAAAAATAGTACTGAGAACACTAACAGCAGAATTACCTCATCTCACTTCAGGATATAATGGCCGTGGGGAGCATTATTTTATAATTATTTCAGACTAATGTTAATGTTTAAAAGCTAGTATTTTAATGGAAATGTTTGATCCTGATGAAGCACAGAAATTGGCTGTGGCTTTTAAGTTGCCTTGCTCATACAACTCGCATACAGAGAGTAGACGTGCAGCATAATCCTCTCTGGGGCCTCAGGTACAAAACAAATCATTATAGTTTTCCCATTTATGCCAAGGTTAAATAAACACCTGTAATACTCAGTAACTTCAGCTCCTCCATACAGTGTATTAGTGGCAGCTTTCCTTAAGGATTTGACTAAACATATGTCTACCCAACAAAATGGAGACATGATTTCAGAGCAGATTGCCTTTAGCAACTTGATACAGGTAAAAATAATAGCAATGACATATGCTACAAAAAGCTCATATTCACCCACCAAAGGCCCTGGGTAAATATTCAGGCTCCCAGTCCTCAGGAATGGACAGGGTGCTGATCAGTGAAGGCTGAATGAGTTAACATTGACTCAGGTTAGTGAAAGGCAATCCCTTAGTGAGTCCTGCATTACAGGACTACAGTTTGTGACCAAATAAGGACAGTGTGATTCAGCAGCTTTGATCCTGACTTTTGAGCAACCTGCTCTAGTGGGAGGTGTCCCTGCCCATAGCAGGCAGAGTTGGAACTAGATGGTCTTTAAGGTCCCTTCCATTTTAGGATTCTATGATTTGTTCCTCAGTTTGGCCAAGTAATCCTTTGTATCTTTTCATCCTTTCATTTGGTCTGCATTTCAGATTGCATGCTCTCTAGGGCAGTGGCTGGTGCAGGGGCATGATCACTTTGCAGCCATCAGTAACAGGTCAGACCTATCTTAGAAATTAGCAGTAAAGGGTGAAGTACTTTTTTAAAACACTGCCTGTAAGATTTTCCTGCCATACAAACCCTTCCTGATACCATTTTACCTGGTTTTATTTTTTTCTCAAAAAAGTGCAATATCCAAGGACCCTCCAATCACCATCCAGACACACCATCCTACAACAGGTTTTCTGATTCGAAAGGCTAAAAATTTATCAGCAAGGTCTGCCTCTAATGACCCTTCTCTCATTCAAATCAATAGCAAACTTTCTGTTCATTTACAGGAATCATCACCTCAGAGTTACTGCTTCTTTCTTTGCATTTAAGACTTTCCCCTTATACCTTTTAGCCTCCTGTAGATATTTGTGACACCTACACTGAAGTGCCCTGTAGACTTACGTGTTTCAAGACTTGCAGAAAGCATTTGAGCATGAAGACTGATCTTTTGCATAACACTTCTGGAAGATTTTTACAATGGACTTTGTTCATCAAACATTTTTTACCTTTTTTTTTTTTTAACACAAAATTATTTGGGGGAAGGCACAAAAGAGCACAAGTATTCCTTGCTTATCTTGTCACAATAGACTCCTGATGGGGGTAGGGAGCAGTAGCAGTGATCATCAGTGTACAAAGGAACCAACATTCTGCAAAGAAAGAGTCAAAACATGGTTGTTGTACCAGGTATTTACTTTAGAAGAACAGATAAAGCTCCAGTGACTTCATTAAAGTAATAACCATTTACATCACTTAAAGGTCTGATCCCCTGGGAGACTGACCTATTTATTATCCAATGGTGTCTTTTAGTCTCCCTCTCACTATTCTAGCCTGCAAAGATCAGCCTGCACAGTTTATCTCCTTTTTATTTACCTTGGTTCTGGTAGTGTTGCCTAATTTAATGATCAAGTTGTTAAATTTTCCTGATTGGGCTGTATCTTCCCCTGATTTAGTGACGCCCTTCTTGAGTGCAGTTGTTGCACACTTTGCTGATTGAGATGCATAATTTAATTTAATAAATGGAGAGAGTTTACTATCATTTTTGCATATTTTATTATTAGGGAAGATTCATATTTTTTCAGCGGCGGTCTATTCATTCCCTTTATTTATTTATTTTCGGCAAAGCCAGCTGCACAGACAACACTTGTTCAGCTGCAAAAAACTCCGCTGACCAAGCTGTACAGTTCAGGCATTGAACTTTTGAATCTTTTCCTTATTAAGGTGCATATTCTAGCAGTAGAAATTCCAGATGCTTTTTGCTTCAGCAGCCTTGGCTTATACACTAAGCTGTCGACAAATTTGTTGGGGATATCATTTGTTTTAAGACCACTAAAGTGCATTTTCTATAGTTTCAGCTATGGTTTTAGATTCTTTGATAAAGCAAATAAAGATGCAATCAGTTTCTTTGTAAATCTCCCTATTTTGCATATAGTAAGTGGCACAAGCTTTCCATAACCAGCAGCTTCAATCTTTGGAGAAATGTTTATCCCACTATTTGAAAGAAAACCTAAGCATTTTGCTATCTTAGATTCTGAAGACACAGCAGGTTGGAAATACTGTAATTCCTGTTCAGTTTATTTTGCATAATATATTGGGGAAAAAACAAGCTTGAAACTGGACTGGCAAACGCAGAATGTAATAGCTATATAAACAGTCATAATAGGCCGCTCAATCAGCAAAGAATGCAGCGTGATTATGTATAAAATTTCATCCACTAAAGTTCACAGCGTGATCAGGAAAGGAGGCAGCCAATCAACAGAGCATAGAGCTCTACTGGGAATGAATATGTTTTGAAAACTCAGCTACCCAGAATATTCAATGGGATCAGCAAAGTTCTAAAAGGGGCATTTGAAGATAATAATGGATATGGCATTATTACCAAGTATGTCCTGTTTCCAAGAGTGTCTTCAAAAGAATTAGTTACCTAGAAAAGTATTCATTTTCTGGGAGCATGAGTTAATGTTGTGCACATCATTCATGGTGAGAGCCCTGGGCAGGACTGGTATCAAAAGCGATTACAGTTCTGTGTTGAAGAATTCACTTCATTACATCCCTACTGGGTTTTTCCTCTGTTCATATTTGCAAAGGCTACCATCTTGACCAGTACTCCAAGAATCTAGTGAAGAGCTAAAAAAGGAGCATATGAGACCTAAATTTTTCTCTGTGAAGCTGCAACAAGTTCATTGTCCTTGAATAAAAGGGCAGTCAGAAAAATTGCTAGCAGTTATCTATATGTTACACAAGGTACATCAGTCCCACTGAATGCTCAAAGCCTTGGCTGGCTCAGAAAGCACATTCTTCACAGCATGGAAATTTCCATCTATGTCGTTCTAGCCTCTAGTGCCTATAGTTTGTTCAGTATACATGCCCAGATCTGGAGATGAACTGCTGAAACTACCATCCAGGATGTCAGCTTGCATGCATATCCTAAGAAACTGAGTCAAGAAATACACTCACTCACCTCTGGAATCTTTAGGATATATAATATTCTTTAGGATACTAGGAGATTGACAATCTCACTTTTTTCTAGGTTACTAAGACTCCCAACATTTCATCTTTCTCTTTTTAGTGGTAAAAGAAGGTATTAGAAGACAGTTTCTGAGTACCCCAGTACATTGCCAGTCAGTTCCATCAGGTTTTAATCTGGAAGAACAACTTCACACCCTCTAGTTGTGTGTCTTCATGCATGACATAAATGAGACTATCCAGCCTCCCCTTTGTGACTCAGCGAAGGTGATGACATTGAAGAGCTGTTGTCTGAAGCAATATATCATCTTAGTTTAGAAAAGTACCACAGCAAAAAATTCAACTTTCATTTATTGATGACATAATTATTCAGACTGTAGATATACCATGCCCTGCAGATAACTTCAAAGAAGCTAACCTCCTGGTGCAGGTTGAGACCAGTGGGGCCTATTGGTTACAGATAAAGCTAAAGGAGTGCTGCTGGGTTGGGACTGACTCTTGCTGTTTGCAAAACATTGTGCTGAGCCTCAGAGCCATTGCACAGAGTGGGGTGATATGGAGATATCTGAGGATGCATTTGCATTAACAAGCAGCATGATGCAACTTAAGTAGATATGCAGAATCAACTGCTGCTAAGGGCCTAGTATCCACACTGTACACTTTCCAAGGTTTTTTGGTTTTTGTTTTTTTCTCTTTATTCATATTAACCATAGGCTGGTGCCAAAAGCAGGAGCATGTTAGCTGTTCTATTAAATTTCATCACCAGGACCGGTTTAGTCCAAAAATTATCCCATTCATACACTCCAAACTCACTCTGTGATGTGACGTGCAATAATTAAGAAAGATCCAGAAGGTCACTTCAGAAATACTCTCCTGATCCAAACTAAATTGTCAGGGTAGACATACCTTCAGCCATGTCAAGTTGTCAAGTCCTCAGGCTTTTCAGTCAGCCAGAGCACAGCGCATGCTATCTTTCCAGAACACAGAAACTGTAATGTAGAAAATAAAAAAAAAAAAAAACCACAAAAAAAACCCCACAAAAAAACAAAAGCAGAAGAATCAGTTCAAGAACAATTTTTCCCTGGAAAAAAAGAAGTCCCTCACTCTTTCTGCCTGCAGGGAAAGACTAGATGTTAGGCAGCAAGGCCAGAGCTTCTCAGACAAAGAAGGAGGGCACAAAGCAGATGAGCAGAGCTGAGGGGTGGCAGGGGAAGGCATCATGGTAGAGGACAAACATTGCTGGACATACTTGAGCAGGATCTCCCTCAGCACCTGCAAGCTGTGGGTGCTTCGACGGGAAGAGAGAAGCTGGGGGCTCCTCTGGAGCTCTTGGGAACTGCAGTGGTTCAAAGCCACCAACCCTGCCAGATAGCCAGGCAACACTTCAGTTTCCTCAAGGCTTCAAAATAGCAAAATAAACCTATGCAAACTACACTAAGTCAAGCTCAGCTGGAGTAGGTTTTTAGTAGTTGGCCAAGGAGTCAAGCAACGTCTCGCTTTTAAAGCCACTACCTGCAAAAGCTACCTCTACCTCATGTGCAGATGATCAGCAACCACTGCCTGCAGCTAAAAAGCGATTTGCTGCCTCTGCCACAGCAAACTGTCACCAACAACAGGCAGGAGTAACGGAGATTAGACTAATGCCATTTGATATAACCAATTCTGGTTATCTCACCTGACAGCACTTAGTTATGACATTTCCTTATGGTTATTTAGCTATTACAGCTACAGATGGTTCAATGACCGCAACACTTACTTGATAAACAGATCAAAACCCACTTCTTTGCTTTTAGCCTTTCCTCTGTGCACGCACCTTTAAGGAGTGCTCACCACAGTTAAACACATTGAAGACAATTAAGGATCCCCCTTGTCAGAAGAGCCCACATCTGAGCAGGGTACCCTGTCTGTACGTTAAGACAGACCTTCCATTGACTACTGAGATTACCTAAGGATATTTTCTCCCTCACAATCACCTCTTTTTACTGTTTCTTAAAACTGAGATTAGAGCTTCCCCATTTCCCTGCTTCTCAAGGACATTATAAGAACAAATACTTTAATAATTCTTACATACTGACATATTAATATGCAGAGTACATAAGCATAGCTGTGAAAAATGACTGTATACCCACTAGACATACATATTTATATATATCTATACTAATATATATATATATATATATGTATGGTTATGTATAAGGAACCATGCACATGAAACTAGATTTAAAATAACTATTTTCTCCGGCTACTGGAATTTGTAGCAATTAATTAGCTATAAAGCTCTCCCATGTTTCAAAAAGTATGAGAAATTATGAGCCAGGCATCAAAGCCACAAAAGATAGAGAGAAGAGAAATGTCATTGTCAGAAATTACACACTAATTTACTTGATACCATGAATGAAATCTCTGCTCTAAAAATAGAAAATTATTTTTCATACAAGCTATTTAAATTAAAACATGGCTTTGTCAAGTGTCAGCAACTAAATGAAAAATTAAGTGTGCGAGATTTGAGGTCAAGGCGTTTTTAAGCGATGAGATCTATCTACCTTATCCCTTTTCTGGGGAGAGAAAGTCATCCAACACCTGAAGCTCTCTCAGGCATTACAGAACTTTTCCTTTTGGTTAAACTCTTGCACATGGCTGCTGTCACATGCTATCTCCCTTATGTTCCAAACCTAAATACAAAATAATTAAAGGAGGATCCAAGCAGATTTCTCTCTTAGGTGCAAGTTTCTATAGAATACTAAGCTTGGCGAGATCCTCGTTGATCATGTGTGAGAGCCACAAGGAACACAAGTAGCAGAATGACTGATAACAGTGTAAGCAATACAATGTGTGGTGAGAGAGATGTGGTTTGGATTTTTACTTTCCTAAACCTGCCACTCATGCATACAAGTACAGATTTTTTTCATGAAGCAGCATTTGAATGTCTGCAAAGTCTAAATACGGATATATAAAATTCGTAATGTATTTACATTTGAAAAATAGCTCTCAAGTTAACACTATTGATATTTAACTTCCACGTATACGCCTACTCATTTTGTAACTTGGCTGCTTTTCTGACAGCCATGTATTTACTCACATTATCACTTCACAGTTCCCTTTTTTCTTCCCCTGTATGAAGGTGTTGCGAATTGAATACAAACATTACCTTCTCTTTTAGAGAAAGCAAGGGCATTGTTCTTCTGACACTTTGATCACAGTATTTCTCAGACTGGAGACACACAGCTTTCCTTACGTTTAAAGATAACTGGACAACTTTTATTTAAATGTTATAACTACATTAGGTTAGTATCAGGATGATAGTTATGTCTGGTTTCAATGGGTCAATATAAATATATGAGAGCATGACATAAAACCTTTTTTAGGAAGAGTTTTTGTCAGTGATACTATACACCATCTTAACGTGTATACACATTAATACAGTTCAATTTATAGATCTATCCAGTAAGTGCTTAATACTTTAGGTAGCTTACTGCAATTGCATCTATTCATTGTTGGAATAATTGTTAATTAATTTGTAATCATCCCCTACTCAAATCTATTATTATGTAACTGGTATTTTGTAACTGTATTTGTAATATATGAATAAAAAATTGAGATGAATAAATGTGAAAATTTACATAGAAAGAGGGATCAAGATTAGCCTCTAATTAAGGTGGACTTCTAAAGGAAAGAATATTGACAGCTATCTTTTAGTTTACCCTGAAATCTTAATCTGTGCTCTAAGGCTGCATTTGTGGTCAGTTAATGCACTCCACTATGTGTCCCAGTACCTGAACCCCTGATTATTCAGACTGGTGGTGTATGGGAAGCCGTGGCTGTTTCCTTTTCATAAAAAAATGGTGTGCTTCTGCATTGGCCAGGTTAGATGAGGCCTAAACAGTGTCAGAAAACAGCTGGCACTGCTCAATCAGAAGAAAGAAATGCTTTATCCCAGTAGAAAAAAAAGAAAAAAAAAAGAAAAAGAAGTCTTAAAAAATTATTTTCAACTTCTTTGGCTACATTTCCTATTTTTAAAGTTGACTGATCTAGCTATTCAAGTGATAGAATTTGCAATCTGGATTTGTATATTGCCTGCTTAACACGTGAAAATATTGTCCTGGGTTCTTCTGTTGGCAAAAAAAAGATGATAACAATTAACAGTAATAACACAATAAACAGCTTTCTTGAATTGCAGTGCAAATCACACGTCTGCTTTACGTAGTAGGGACAAAGTTTAGGAAGAACTGCGGGGAAAAGTTCAGAACAAAGTTTGGAAGTAAAAAGGAACCGAACTGCTCATCGCATCTGCCCGAATAGTGACAGCAATGCAGGAAACTTCTGCAGGGATCTTTTGCTAAGGAAGAGCCTGCCCTTTCCCCTTCTCTTCCCCTCCACATCTTCTCTCTAGGTACTTGCTGGATAAAAATCATATTAACACAAAAATTTAAAACTTCACTTTCACTTCAATATGGGTGACTGTAGGAAGCTGCGCTATCTGGTAGAGCTGTGATGTGCTGTGCACAGAACACCTTCAGTGAAGAAGTGAAAAATTTTGTGTTTACTGCTGACATAATACATATACAAAACCATACATACATGACCGAATGTTGTTTTTAAGGCCATGGTTACTCCAGAAAGTGATACTGCATGAAAACTGTATAATGAGAATGTAGAAAATGAAGAAACGGGAAAAAGCATTAAAATGGGTCTGCCTACCCTTCCCACATACCATGAAAACCTGATTTAAAAAAATGGGTCTGCCCTCATCACATTAGAGAAATGTGGTTTTTGCAAAATCTATACTTTATCATGAACTAGAAATCCTAGCTATCACTTCTGACTTGTATGGAGAAGGCTTTATGATGACTGGCTTTATTTTTTGTGTTCAAATAGGTCATTTCATACCTGGATGCCTTTTCTCTCTCATCTATGCAAAGCAGAGAAGATCTGCTATGGTTAGTAATTTATTCAGTGTACAACATTTGTAATGGAAGTGAGGGACTTCTCTATTGTCTACTACCAGATGCCACTAAACTGTACTAGTCATACTTATACATAGTGTTCCTGAAGACATAAGGTTATTATCAGCTTTCACTTTTTCCTCTTTTTTTTTTTTTTCCATAAAATTGAGGCTCCTCTGCAGCACAGTTTAAAGCTAATATTTGGCTGTTTCCCATTTGCTCCAAAATTTCCATTTTTGCTTTCTGAGGCAGCATCAGGCTATCCAAGTACAAGTGCATTTCACTTTTTCTCCTCTGACCAGCTGGGCTTCTAATTAGAGGTCAGCAACTGTATTTTATGTATTTGTCCTATTCTGATACATCAGAAAAACCAGGCAAGATCGGACTTTAGTACAATCCTTTCCAGTATTCTGGCTTTGTCAGTGACCAAAGTGTAACAACCTGTACCAGAAGAAATATGCGTGGTTGGTATACATGAAATTCTTAGACCTTCTCCCACTTTCCAGCCACCAAGGAACTTCATAATTGTGATTAATTAGTATTCAGAATGTTTTCAAACATAACTTCAAATTGTATGCCTAAATAGCATCATAAGCCCTTTATAGACTATCTGAAAAGATTTAGGTAAATAAGGGGGAATTTGCAAATTTGCAAAAAAACAACATGTAATAAGTGAAAACAGCCTCCTAGTTTCCAACAAAAAAAATCTCAAACAGGGACGTTTATTTCACATTTTCTCCCTCTGTGGACTTGCCCTCATCACAAGGTGACTTGTCTGAGATAGTATCTTCTGCATGCTAGCATGTTTTGTGATCTGGGTTAATAATTCTCCTTTGTCTTCTGGAGCAGAAAAGGCTCAGGTCTGATTGACTTGAGGTCTGAACAGGGTAAGACTGTGTCCACCATACAAGTGAAGATCTCTCAGTGCCATGATATGCCTTTAGCAGGGTCAAAGGAGATGTGGTTCTGGTAGCCCATGCCAAAGGGAAGCAGAATGGGCTGAAGGATTGCGTGGCAGTCAGCAAAGAGACATGTCGCAGCCCTGCTTTTCTGGCATGACATGTTATGTGGCCCAAGTCATGCTACCCTTCACCTATATAATGCACAGCTCAAAAAGCCTGTAACGACCATATTGATTACTGGATGTTAAGAGTGAGAAGCACCATTACAAACTCAGTCTGACATCCTGTAATGGCACCGGCTGTCAAATGCTCTACAGTGGCTCCTGCTCTATGCCTGCACTAGAAACATCTTTCAGGGAAAAAACAATTCTTATGCGAAAATTGAGGGAGATGCTCTTTCCTTCCTGATGCCCTTAAAAATTAGCCATTAGCTTCAATAAAATCAGAAATTCTCCTTCTCTTCCCCTTGTTTTACTTTTGCCTCTCACAAAATTACATTGCCTCACATTGTAGAATTTTTCTATAGAATATTTTATCTAATATATTTGTTATTAAGAACGTGTTTGCTGAGAGCAAGAAAAGTAACAACTGCCCTGTATCTGCACTCAAGGATGCTACAATTTCAAGAGCAGATTTAAAATGAATGGCTACACAGTGCTGAGCATAATTTAGAGGAGCCAGGAAACAGGACACTGAACAGCAACACACCTTTGCTCACAGTGATACTGTTGGCACATTTGCATTGAATTCCAGGAAGAAAAAGTTGGTTTTCTTACACAAAAATCTCCTTCAATATAATTATAAATCTGTAATTTTACTTGAAAAGTCAGAAATGATGTCTGCTTTTTGTTTTCTTTTTCTTAAGGTTGCTTGGTTATATAAAAACTACTCTAGGGAAAATTCCTACTCCAATTAAAAAGCAAACAATGCCCAGCCCTCTCCCACCCCCAGACAACACCTCTCCAAAACTCCTTTTCTTCATATCAAATTCTTTTGGTCAAGTATTTCACACTGAAGGATGAATGACTTAATAGACTACTGGGACGCTAATATTATGCAATACCAGAATTACAGATTTTTAAGCTGATTGTTCCCTGATTTCACACCAATCCAAATGACAAAAGAATTGCTTTAATAAACACAGCAGCTGATCTTCAGCAACTGTCCACTGTGAATTCTTTTAGCCCATGGCAAATGCAAAATAAATTGAGTTTGCTTAGCTTTCTTTCATGCTAACTTAAATTAAGTTGCATTTGCCACAGGCTAAGAGCACTCAAATAGAAATTTATTGTGGATCTGCCACCACATGGTAACTCTTACCCTGCAGTGTTTGATGCCTGAGGCAGAGAAGTTTTAACATGGTAAGTTCTCACGTTAAGCAATAAAATTAATAAACACTTTAAAATTTAGTGCCAGATCCTGTAAAGTAGGATGAGGAAAGGAAGACTGGGTAGATCTGAATGAGAAATTCCAACATCCTTTTGTGGAAATGGGATAAAGAAGCTAATCTTACAATCTGAGATCAAATAAAAGTCCATTCAATTTATAAATAAAGCAAAAGCAGAGGAAAAACTAGGTGTCAAGGTTTGGGCTGGCCACTAAATCAATGACAGATGCTCTCTTCACTTCTCAAGGAGATACTTATGGGTCGAAAAGACAACTAAAACTACTTCAATGAAATATTAATAATAAAAAGAAAATATAATAATATAAAGAAGAACCCCCAAATTATTACTGCTTCCTGAGCAACTTTGAGTTCTGTTCCCTGCCAGTAATTTGCCACATGGGCATGCTTACTCAATAAATAGAAGAACGAGGAGGACAGTGAAAGACCTTAGATCCCTCCACTCTCATAAAAAGAGCTAGAGAACAATAGACCATTTGGTTTCTTTTTTTATTACCTTCATACAGTACTGGAGTCCCCAAATCTGTGGGGTTTTAATAGCAGTTGGGTATATGCTGTGAATTCATGTGACTTCTCAGTTGTGAAGCCAAAAACCCAAGAGAATAACTGAGTTACTCACCAAGGTAAGCCAGTAGGAAAAGAATGCACAATGAAAACTACTTCTGCTCTAACAGAAGTTAGAGTTTTCTGACAGCTTTTGTGCAGCAACATTTCTCACAGCAAAATTTTACATTCTAGGGGGTCAAGTTTAAGAACAGATAAATACTAGAAATGATCACAAAAAGAAATCAAAATATTTTAAAAGAATTATTTTTATTTGAAATTATAGGCTTGCATTTTCCTGGTTTTCCCATGTATGTGTAGCATGAACACATTTTTCCTTTCTTTTTGAGGAAAAGGTGTTCACTATTTTGTGTCATTTTCAATAAATATTGGGAGAACAACATGAAGCAAGTAGACTTTTTTCCCCTCCTTTGCATTTTAATAACATTACTTTCGTTTTATTTTGAATATGTAGTTATATTAACTTTAAGCATTATCCAATATCTAGACATCTACACTTGAATTCTTGCCTGGTTAACCACTGTTTAAAAAAATAGTTTACAGAAATTGAAGAGTTTCAAAATAGGACAGTCAACCTTACTCAATATTGCTATTGTAAAATGTTACCCTCTGGTTAATCTCTTTTAAGTTAAATAAATTAGAGTAGCTAAGGAGAAAAAAAACAACTCTTACAGTCTCCCCACAAACGCCTAGTAAAATTGTGTGGTGAAATTAAAGCCAGTTAACAGGTTCTTTGCTGCAAGTGCTCACATTTGTACGTCTGAGTTAAGGCAGACCTAAGACTTATGTTCAGTTACAGAGAAAAGGTGGCTTTTCTATATTGCTTCCTGTGCTATCCTTGGGTTTTAACCCAAGTAGCATCTGTCTGTTGATGAAACAAGTTTATCTGCACAGTTTTCTACAAGTAAATGACGAGACTTAAAGCCTAATCAGTGTGCTTCTAAGATTTCTCTTTTAAATACTAAGAATTTGGTGCTGTCTTAGCTGTACTTGAGTTCCTTTTCTGAGAAATCCTAAAGCGGTATAACACAGCTACAAACTTTTCAGTATTGTTTCATCATGCTTGGATTTGGTATTTAGCACAGCTTATGTGCAATACACAAGACTCATTTTGCAGTTATTTTTGTGGTTTTACTTAGTATTTTTTCTGCCAGTAAAAGTTTTGAATGTTGACTTCAAGAGAATGACCACTACCTTTAACACTCACAGAAGTCAGAAGAGACTCAGGATCAATCAGCTCATTTGCCTGCCAGGCTTGTTATCATACATAGGTGGATTTGTTTTCTCATAAAATATGAAATTGAAGCTCTCCTTCTCCACCAGTGCAAAATGACCTTATAAAGCTTGAGGTTATAGCTTCCTATATCTTCAATTAAGTGGTGTAAAAGGGCTCAAGAACCATCAAAACTGTTATCATTCTTAATCTCTAGGCAGGCACTTACTCTGACTTCTAAAGAATGCCATGATGTTCTATACAAGTGAAGTCCCATTCACTTTTAAGGGACACTCTTAAGCTGCAAAATTAAAAAGTCTTCACAATCTAAAATTTTTGAGATGGCCATGGCCATCCATGGGATGTGCGTTGTGTCATATGTATTTCTTTTAGTCTCTAAAATTTTATGATATTCAAAATTGATCTAGGATTTTCTTAAAGAAGATAGAATATTCATCATTTACATGCGGTACAGATGAGCAAGTATCAAGCGACTTGAGCTGACCCTTTGTCTATACCAAAAAACCACTTACCTTTCCTGAAAATATTTTTAAAGAGCCAGCTACAACAACCTCTGTTACCAGTCAGGGGTTCTCCTGGAAGCTGGTCAGTCACAGCCTTGTTTCACCAGCCACTCAGCAAGAGCCTTTATTAGTCCAGCTGACCAGCAGGGGCCTTAAATCCCCAAGCAGGCCAGACTGTCTTATTTCCTCTGGCCAGGCAACCAGAGCCTTATTGAACCTGCTGGCTAGCCAGAGCCTACTTCAAACTCTTTGACCCATCTGGGCCACCTAGATCCCTACTTCCCATCTGGAAAGCCAGATCCTGCTTAGCCCTCTTGGACCCCAGCTAGCAAGCCAGAGCCTACTGAAAGCCCCTATGGCCTTCAGTCAACCAGCCAGAACCATACTTTCCTAGCCAGCTAGGAAAAGCCTGTTAAGGCACATCTTTGACCCTGGACAGCTAGCCAGAGATCTACTTCTCCAGCTGTTCAGAAAGAGACAACTTAGAACCCTCTTGGACTCAGGACAGCCAGTCAGAACCCAATTAGAGCTCTTCCAGCAAATCAGCACCCATCTAAACACCTCCCGAGACCAGTTAGAGCCCTCTTGGGCATCAACAGGCCAACCAGAGCCCTATTTCCCCAGCCAGCAGCTACTCAGAGCTCTCTTTGATGCTGGCTGGCCAGCCAGAAACTACCTAAGAGACTTCTTACACTCCATCTGGCATGCCAGAGTCTACTTGAAGGCCTATTGGACACTGGCTAGCCAGTCAAATGGTAAGACAGGAAGCCAGACCCCTAGAAAAACTGACCCACCTGGCGAGCCAGAGCCCTATGCCACTTGCCCCAGCGGGTAAGCCAGGGCCTTGCACTACTTGTCCTGGCTGCATAGCCAGGGCCCTACAGTACTCATAGAATCATAGTATGGTTTGGGTTGGAAGGGACCTTAAAGATCATGTAGTTCCAATCCCCTTGCCATGGGCAGAGGCACCTCCCGCTACAGCAGGTTGCTCAAAGCCCCATCCAGCCTGGCCTTAAACACCTCCAGGGATGGGGCATCCATGACTTTCCTAAACAACCTGTGCCAGTACCTCACCACCCTCACACTACAGAATTTCTTCCTACGAACTAGTCTAAATTTCCCCTCTCAGTTTAAAACCATTACCCCTTGTCCTATACCTACAACCCCTCATAAAAAGATCCTCTCCATCTCCCTTTAGGTACTGGAAGGCTGCTCTAAGGTCTCCCTGAAGCCTTCTCCATGCTGAACAACCCCAACTCTGTCAGCCTGTCTTCACAGGACACCTGGTTTCAGCCCTCCCGATCATCTTCATGGCCCTCCTCTGGACCTGTTCCAACAGGTCCATGTGCTTCCTGTGCTGAGGCATCCAAAGCTGGACAACTACTCCAGGTGAGGTCTCACAAGAGCCGAGTAGAGGGGCAGAATCACATCCCTCGATCTGCTGGCCACAATTCATTTGATGCAGCCCAAGATGCTGTTGGCTTTCTGGGCTGCAAATGTACATTACTGGCTCACGCCAAGCTTCTCATCCACTAAAACCTCCAAGTCCTTCTCCTCAGGGCTTCTCTCAATTCATTCTCCCTCCAACTTAGATTTGTGCCTGAGATTGCCATAACCCACATGCTCGACTTTGCCAATTGGCCAGGTTGGACTTCATGTGATTTGCACGGGCCCAACTCTCAAGCCTGTCCAGGTCCCTCTGGATGACATCCCTTCCCTCCAGCATGTCAACCGTGCCACCCAGATGTGGCAAACTTCCTGCAGGTACACTCATTCCCACTGTCCATGTTGTCAACAAAGATGTTAAATAGCACTGGTCCCAGTACTGACCCCTGAGGAATGCCACTCATTACTGGTTTCCACTTCAACATGGAGCTGTTGACCACAACCCTTTAGACCAATGCAAAAGTCATTCAGTACCTCCGCCTTCTCCATATCCTGGGCGACCAGGTCTCCTGTTTCCCTTCAGAGAGGGCCCTATACAACTTTCCCCAGCTGGCCAGCAAGAAACTACACCTCTTTTCCTGGCCAGCCACAATCCTACCCAACTTGCCCCAGGTGGCCATCCAGAGCTGTATTTTCCCTGGTGGGCTAGTCTGAGCCTTATTCTCCTGGCTGATAACCCCAGAACCCTACATCAGTAGCCCTAGCTGGTCAGTAAGAGCTCTACACCGCCTATCTCTGCCAGCCAGAGCCCTGTACTACTTACCCTGGCCACCAAATCAGAGCCCTACACAACTTGCTTGGCCCGCCAGGCAGAGACCTAAACCAGCAGCTGTCTCCAGTAAGCACCAGTACTACCTCCTGCAAGGGAGGCTAAATGAGTATTTATAAAAAAGATACAGTACAGCCTTCCCATCTCACCAGACTTCCTTCGTTTCCCTGAGGACCAGGCCCTGCAGTGAATCACTATAGCATCACATTGTCCCAGGAGTCCTACAAAAACAGAGCCTTCAGCCCTCTTCAAACCTACAGCAGCACCAAGCTAGATACCCCTGAGCAGGAGGTCCTTACATAGGTAAAACAGCCCCGCCCACATTCCAGAACACACCAATCACAAAGCAGATAACAATAACTAGCCAGCCAGGCTGAAGGTAGATGACAAAGGGCCTAAAACCTTCTGGAACTGACTGCGTAGAGCAGCCATTCCGTGGAGTTAATGGGTCAGGGAAGGCTGTCAGAGTGGCTGGAGTAGGTGATGGGGTGGAAGAAACAGAAAATAAAGCCCACACTGAGAAACAAAACAGTCCTATCACAGCACTGATGGTGTCCCTGGCAGCTTCCTGCAGCACCAGGCCTTGCCTGGCAGCTCCAGCAGCCTTTGAGAGCAGCCTCCTGCCACACCAGGCATGGCTCTGCTCTCCCTCCCTGGGGGGGCGTTTGGGACAGGTTCCTTCACCCGTGAGGGAGTAGCAACCCAAAACCCTGCCGATGCATGTAGATTTCTTGCTGGATTAATTGCAAATAACTCTTGACTTGTAGAGAAATCCTTTGCACAATACAATCACATTGCTAAAGATGAACATGTAAAATTTGCATTTTAAAAGCAACAATGACAAGGAAGGAAAATTGAGGAATTTCAACTCCTCCAAATTTCAATTCACCGAAAATCTACAGTCACTCCTTCACTCCAAGGTGCAGCACGTCTACATTTGCTGCACTTAGACCTCCTTAACTGAATGGCAGATACCTGCAAACTTTCCAATTAAAAGCCATCGAGCAAGTGTAGCGGACATGCAAAGTTCACACAGGTGAACACTCTGCAAATTGAAGTCAGTGGATTTACGATATTTACTTAGTTTTCCCCTGCAAGCAGGAAGATAGTCTATGCTCACAATCCATTTTGGAAACTCTTGTTTGCAACTTTTAGTAGGAATTTTCAAATTCACCTAAACTTTTCTAAGCAGCTTTTCTAAGCAGTGGCCACTTTGTACCCACCAGATGACAATTTCTTGATCAACCACAAGCTTGAGTGTCTCCAGAAATGTCTCCTTCACAGTAATCAGATCATGATGTTTTTCAGTTGTAGTGAGCTGACCTTAGCTGGATGGCGGAGGTCAACCCAGAGGATTGCTCACTGCCTCCTCAGAAAGATAGGGGAAGAAAACACAGTGGAAAAGCTCATGGCTTAAGATAAAGACAGAGAGATCACTTGCCAATTATCTTCACAGGCAAAACAGACTCCACTTGGGGCAATTAATTTCTTGTTAATTAATAACGGAGTACAATAGTGAGATATGAAACCAAAACTAAAAATACGTTCATCCCTACCCATCCTTCTCCACAGGCTCAGCTTCACTCCTCGTTCCTGAGAGAACATGGAGTGGGGTTTGAGTTCAATTCATAATGCTTTGTCTGTGCTGCTCCTTCCTCCTTACAGTTGTCCCTTGCTCCAGCATGCAGTCCTTCCTACAGGAGACAGCTGTCCATGAACTTCTACAATGTGGGTCCTTCACAAAATCCTCCACCGTAGATCCTTTTCTATAGGTGCACATTTCTTCAGGAATACACTGGTCCAGCATGGGTCCCCCACAGGCCACGGGTGCTGCCAGAAAACTTGCTCCTGTGTGGGCTTCTCTTCATGGGAGGCCTCATCTGGCAGGTGCCTGCTCCTGCATGGGGTCCTCCACAGGCTGCATCTTACTTCAGTACATGTTCACCTGCTCCAGCAGAGAGTCCTCCATGGGCTGTGGTGTGGATATCTGCACCACCATGGTCAATTCTACAGGCTGCAGGAAAATGCCTGCTCCACCATGGTCTCTCCAGCGGCTGCAAGGGAACCCCTGCTTGGGGACCTGGAGAACCTCCTTCTCTTTTTCTCAGCTTGGTGTTTGCAGGGATGTTTCTCACGCTTTTCTCCTGGCTGCCAGGAAGCATTTTGCCCTTTCTGACATGGGCTTTCCCCAAAGTATTGCCATCATGGCTGCGGGGCTCAGCAGCCTGGCCTGGGTTCCCCCCACCCCTTACATTGCAGTTGAACAATTCTCTGAACAATTCTCAGCTCGTCTGATTGAAGGTTGTAGGAATATTAATTTGGAAATGGAAATAGGTTTGGGTCTACCTTTACAATAACATTTATACTGGACATAATATAAAGATGGACTCCCTTTAGAGTAACAGGGAAGAGCACTTTGCTTCAAGAGAAATAGGACTTAAGCCAATGTGACTATGTCTTAAGATGAATAAAAGCAATGAAATGTGGCCTTATACGACTTGAACAGTTCTTTTGGATAGATGTATAAAAGTATTCTAGGGACAAATCTAGAATACTCTTCATATTTTTCATCCTCCCTCACCACCATGCAGAGACCTGCTGTATACCTTTGGTGACTCTCAAGTATTTATTGCATCTGATGGTAGTTCTCTAAAATGCATATGATCATCTCTTTGGGACACATGCCAGATTAGCAATATCCCAAAACTTTAGCACATAAGCCTCATAAAATGTTGTTGGCACTGGTGGCTAAGGCACTTAATTTAATGAGAGGGGCTTGCCATTGCTGAAACTGCTGAATGTAGTATTTTCAACAGAGCCAAGGAAAAATTTAATTCATTAGACCTCTGAAACTGTGTTCAGCTATTGTTACTGTACTGCTACATTTTGCATATAAATGCAAAAGGCCCACAGAAATAGTGTTTCGCTCTTTTAATTTGCACATATTGCTGAAAACCATTTTCATTTTTCTTCCTGGTGTGTTGTATTGTCTTTCAGGCTGCCACACCATAGGCTATGACTACATACCTGATGCCTGTAAATCAGTAGAAAAACACACAGTTGTTACAGTGTGTAACTGCTGTCCTCTGTAATGACAAATGACAGCACGTTTTTGGTGTAGGATGACTTGTCTCTGCTAATATGGAGACTTACAAACGAAAACAAAAATTTAGTGCCATCATTAGCAATTATAATCTGAAATGGGAAGAAAATTAGATTAGAGCCTTTAGGAAAAATTATCAATCCCCTGGCTTTGACTTCATTTGTTTCATAAGAGAAAACATGTAAAAGAAAATTATAACTAAGACAATAAGGAATTAAAATCTGAAAATTTCTGCTATTGATTATTAGCCTATTACTCTTTTGGTTTAAAATACAGTACAAAGCTTCCCAAATAATGTGAAAAAAAAAATATGTAGCTAGACTGAATTTCAATATAAATTGAAATTTCTTGTATAGAATCCTATACCAAGTCCATTTGAACTGCCTTAGTTATGATCATACCACAAGCTGCTTTACAGTAGTGTAATATACCAGAATAGAGGATGAATTATGTGACCTGTACGTGCAGCTTTTTCAGTTTATCTCACATTTCATTTGATTATTACTGCATCTGCATTTTATCTTTAGAAACCCGAAAGCCAAAAGTTCAACATCTTGTGTAAGGGAATGCCAGAAGTGTGTACCTAGACTGTAGTCCAGTCCAACCTGGAGGCCAGCCTCCTCCCTCTTTACCATTGGAAGAACTCCCATCTGTGCCCCTCCAATATCTTTGATTTTGTTTTTTTGCCTCCCTTACACAAATGTTCTTTATCCTGCCAGACACTGACAGCTCTCTGGAAAGTGGTATCTTTAGGGTGAGGTACCTCCCAGAAGTGCCACAAAACTTTAGATCACTGTACAGCACCAAAATATTTTAGTTATTAGAAGTTATTTCATTATAAACTGTAGGGAGGAATGTAATGTTTCTCTTTTAAAGTCTTCCTAGATGAAGACTTTAAAAAAAACTTTTCAAAATTTTGTCAGTGCAAGTATTACAGGGTTTGTATCTACAAGCTAGATTCTCATTTCTGGCTGAGACTATGTGTAGGCTATGGTATGTGTACCTGCACAGAGGTACATATACAGAGCATACTGTACTCTCTTTATTTCCACCTAAAAATTTTAGAACAAGACTACAGAAAAATCAAAATAAGTAATTAATTTCCATGTTTCTGAGATCTCATTAATGATGCCCAAATTCATTACTTTAGGCTTGGAGATCTTTTTCAGACTGGAAAGTTTAACTTAGCACAGGGTATGGGTTACACTGTGGCTGCTAGAAGTGGGACCCAATGTCTTTACAGTGACCAGCCTTTTTAAAGGCTCATGAGGTTCAGTAACAATCTTATGAATTTACAGGTGCATTATTTGCAAAAGGACCTAAAGCTGATCCCCCAAAGGAGATGCAGTGATCTATAAGAGTTCCTGACATGTAAGTGGCTTCACTTATTGCTTAGCCACTTAGAAGTGGATGCTACCTGGAAAGACCATTCTTTTCCCATTGTCACTGAAATCAGAGGCCTCCCACAGATGCTGCAAAGAGCTGTGAATTCTCTTATGACACTGCTAGAGAATAACTCTACAGAAACCATTGCATAACAAGTTATATGCTCTTTCTCCCATTTTTGACATTTGCATTATATTGTCTGCTATGTTGCCTTGAAAACCTTAAAACTTCCTGGTAGTTTTATGTTTCAAAGCACCTGGTCCAAAAACACAGGTGTGTATACATATGTGCATATCCAATAATTTTAACCTCAGATCAATACTCAGGAAGACTTTCAAATTTGGTTAGATGATGAAACCTATGATGCTGCAGTCATACTGAAATGCTAACCTTCTCAATACCATACCAAAATGGTTTTTAAGTGTTAAGAATCTTCCTTGAAAAGAACTACTCCAATTCATACTCTCTCTCAATTCCTGATTGAAAGTATCATTCAGTTGCACTGTAATTTTTGAGATCAACTAAAATGTTCTGCAGCAATTATGAGGGGCCAGAGTTGAATAAACCTGCAGAATTTTAATGAGTTTGCAGCAGTAATTATTTTTAATTGCCTTCCATCTCATTAGAGTACCAGGTGGCAGCTATGTAACCTCACCGTGGATGCTGGTTGTCTATATGGCCACATATTGCTCTGCAGACACTAATGATCAGGAATTCGATGTCCAACGCCTCTGTAGTGGTCTACTAACAGCAACTTGTTAGTTCCTTTGAATAAGAGGAATCTGACTCTGACCTCACTCACACTAAAATCAACTGCAATGATATCACTGCATTATGCCGCTTCCAGTGTACCTTTTTAAACAACAAAAAAGAACATATGCATGCGTGAATATATTATATTCTATTTTCCAGTATTAACTAGATGTTAATTTAAATATAAAAATTAATTTAGATATAAAGTTATTTAATATTCTAGCATTAAAGGCTTTTACTTTTGCTTACCACTTTAGAAACAGAAAGAAAATTTCAAGCAGCAGCAATGTAGCAAAAAAACCCTGCTCCTCCACACTTTCTTCCCTTCTGCAGCAATTTTGTCTTAAAATAATATTATTCATAAAAGGCATTAATTCCTAATATGTTTAGAAATGGATGTGATTCAAATGGATAGAAAAAAACACTAAGAACAGAGGTTTACTCCATGTTTCTGTTGACTACCAGAGGAATTCATATGCTGTTCTGTACTAAGAAAAAGGAGGAAAAAACCAAACAACAACCAAAACAAACAACCTAGCTTTGGTTTAAGAAAGAAACATAACATTGTGGATTTAATTCCATAGTTATGCAAAAAGGTACAGCTATGTAGGAACAGTGCTTTTTAATATATGCAGATTAGAGACTTGCAATAAAAACAAACTGCAGGAAAAAAAACCCCTAATCTATAAAAAACCCCTTCTTTTTACTACTGGGATAATATGATTGTAACACCCTGTTATTAGGACTGCTAAAGAGTTCTGGCTTCCAGATGCCTGAAATCAAAATGATCACTATTTAAATTATACGGCATCGATGACAGAATTCTAGCTGTATGCTAAGCACAGCCTTGCAATATATAACAGCCTGCAATGAACTACCTGCAAAATTTAGACATTTCCTCCACTATTTTACAATAGGATGGAGCTCTAGGATGGAAATCATGTAATGCAGTCTCATTAGATTGTCTTCTTTCTGTCCAGATAGATGTTGACTTCTGTATAATTTTTTTTTTTTTTTTTTTTTTGGTCAATTGGTCAATTTATTTTGTGTGTCCTTTTTTTCTTACCTACATCTTGTACCTTTTTCACAGGTATTTATGTCAGACATATCAACTGCAGAGTTAGAAAAGATTTAGAAAAGATGTGTTTTACCTATTTTATATTAATAATAAACATATATCTGATGTTGGTTATCTGCTCACAACTGAGCCTTAAAGCCACTGTTTCTTTTCATAAAAATACTTTCTTACCTTGGCACAAGTCAGCGGATAGCTCAAGGTAATATTGTCTTGGAAAACATCTCTCTCCTTAGATATCATTTAGAAAAAATGGATTTTATCATGACCTGGAGGATTTTCTCAGGCTCTAAACTGATTATCTAAAACTGGATTCTTTAGCCAAAAATGCCTCCTGCCTCTGACTTCCTACACCATGACATGATAAAAAAACTGATGGTCTTTAAAAACCCTGTAAAATAAGTTTCTGAAAATCAAGGTATTGCAAGCTGGGTCTCTTATCAGTATTTTAAAAACTTGGCTTAGAAAACTTTTTTTCCCCTCCATATTGAGGTTGTACACTTCATTTTGATACGTAAGAAACCTTTTTATTTCTGTATATGCTGGTTTTTTTCACATCAGTACTATTAGAAAACTAAACATAATAAAACTTCTTGTTACTCGACAATGGTATATGAGAAAAGTTACATATATTCCTTTTTATCTAAACCGCTAAATTAAGCACTGCAGATTAGATTGTCTTTCACAGCAAGAGTTTTCTACTAATTTCAGCAGAGTTGGAGTAATTAATAAAAGAAGAATAGTTGTTTGAACTGTTGGAGTCAAAGATGGATTAAAGCAAGAAACAGTCAAAATGGATGTTACCTGAAAAATACAAAGAAATTAAACATAATGTCATCTGCCCCTGATGTAACATGAGAGTGGATAACATTTAGTAGGTATCTTCATGGTCTCTTCATGAGAAGAGAAGACTTAGGAGGGATCTGATCAATGCTTACAAATACTTAAACGGAGGGTGTCAGGAGGATGGGGCTGGTCTTTTTCTCAGTGGTGCCCAGTGACAGGACAAGAGGAAATGGGCACAAACTTAAATATAAGAAGTTCCACCTAAACATGAGGGGGAACTTCTTTACTGTGAG